>JAOVVB010139494.1:0-12080 GCA_028570985.1 Heterobranchus longifilis
TTTCTAGTGAACTTCTGCTCTGAACTCCTGCTTTGCTCAGCAGTCCCCGGAATGAAAATATTAGCTAACGTTAGTAGTATTTCTGTCCGCTCACTCACAAATCATCAAGTTCTACTGACAACGTGAATAGTGATTTTTCTGAAATGCCGACACAATTACACATTCCCTTGCGTTTACATTAAACTAAGGTATTCCAACTGATTTTAACATTTTTGCATCATTATTTGTGGAAAAAAACGTTCTTCTTTCGCCGCTCCGGTAGCCATCTTCATTGTTGTGTGTCTCAGTTCGCAAAGCATTCTGGGACTTTTCTTACTACCACTCACTTTCGAGCCTGCATCTGAAAAGACTCTGTTTGGAGGGCCAGAGGGAGGGCTAGATCACCACTGCCCCTCGATCCACGAAAGAAACAGGACACACTACCCTAAACGGAGGAGTAGGGCCACGTGGTAGAGCTGCAGTGTAGCAGACTGCATCCACATTAATACTGTGTTTTGTTCTTGTCTTTCCTCTGAGCAGGAGGGAAGTCCACAAACTGGGAGGGGGGGATCCGGGTCCCAGGAATCCTGCGTTGGCCCGGGCACATCCCCAGTGGCAGAGAGGTGGACGAGCCCACCAGCAACATGGACCTGTTTCCTACAGTGGTGCAGCTGAGCGGAGCTTCGGTCCCACAGGACAGGTGAGACACGTCAGTCAAAACAAGCGCCGCCCGAAATCTAGGTCACATTTAAAGAAGAGAGAGACTCACAGTGAGAGAGATCCAGGATCTGAGCAGAGGAAACATGGGTAATCCAGAGGCTTTGATCCGAGGCATGTGTTTCTGTTTACTGTGACTTTGTGTCATCTGGTCTGCAGGGAGATAGATGGTCATGACCTCATGGATTTGCTTCAGGGGAGAGTTGAAAGGTCGAACCATGAGTTTCTCTTCCATTATTGCAACATACACTTGAACGCAGTCAGATGGCATCCCAAAAACAGTAAGTCCAAACAATCACTCAATCAGATAAGACAACATTTTGTGTATGAACTTCATGTGCACATAGCTGCGTGGGCAGCTTATGAGACAATGGGCCCCTGGGCACAGACATGCAAAAGGGCCCACTACACCATCAAGAGTAAGACACAGACTTTATAGTTGTTTGGCCTCTTTTTGTTGTTGTTTTCTGTCTTTTTGTAGTCGCTCCGGCTGTCCTTAGTTGACTTAAGGTCTTTGCGCACTGAGTCCGTATTTGTTGTATGCGCTTTTTAAATCCGTCATCCAAAAAAAAAAACTTTACGCACAGAAACCTTGCACACTGAGTCCGATGCGTTTATTCAATTTGTTAATTCGCGAAAACTTACAATGCGAGATAAGTGCAAGGAAAGTTTCACCTACTGATAAAGAAGCTGTGGTGTTTCCAGGTCTGTTTCAGGATGTCAGTGGTCCAGTTTGGTACACAGTGGACCTGACAGAGTAGTCCCTGACGCTTTATCCATTAAGTAATCTATCCATGTTTAAAAAGGTTTCTGCTCAGCTGTTCACTCTCAACCCTCAGATGTCCGAACATCCTTAAACGCACCAGCAATGACAGTTATCACCGCGGTAGCTGATCTATCTGCAGAAAATATTCAAAAAATTCTTTTTTTCATTGTAGGGGAAACAAATGCAGCTTGGCTTTATTCACTATGTGCTTTAATTGAGTGGTTTTCCTTCTTTTTCTTCAGGTAGCTCTGTGTGGAAAGCCTTTTACTTCACACCAAACTTTTATCCAGAGAACGAGACCGGCTGTTTCCTCACACAGGTCTGCCTCTGCACGGCAGGCTATGTGACATACCACCATCCTCCACTGCTCTTCGATCTGTCGAGGGACCCATCGGAGAGCACGCCACTGACTCCCGACACCGAGGTACGCTTCCGCTCCATCCTGGTTGTGATGGAGGAGGCCGTGGAGATGCATCGGAGGACAGTGAAGCCCGTGGAGAGCCAGATATCAGCCAGGAACTTAATGTGGAAGCCCTGGCTGCAGCCCTGCTGCTCCACACTCACACAGCTCTGTCAGTGCCAGCAGGACGAATAGGGATTATTTTAGCGCTTAACAATGACAGGAAACTGACTCATGTGTGACCTCAGCACCCCTTACATGACTTCATGAGACTTTCAAATCTTCTAGTATTTCTATCTACCTGTTATTCATCAGCAGGTTGGATCTTCAGGGGAGATGCTGGTCATCATAAAGCAAAAGTATGTCACTTCCACAAGAGAAAGAAACAAAAAATGTAACATGCCGCTAACGTTACTCCTGTCTGCTTATATGTAGCAACGTCACCATACAGAACGGCAGGTCACATGGGAAAAGTTTTTAGAAGGGCTTGTTGGGAAAAACAGCATTTTGACACTGAAACATACATATTTCAATTCAAATGTGAATGTTTGGATTTGACACTGCTACAGCTACAGAATGATATAAAAGATCATAATAATGAAGTTATTTTTGTTATTTGCAGTGATTTTGCTAACATCAATCCTTACCATATCCATGTTTTTTTTTTTACACTGTATTTGTGAAAAGTGAATTGCTAATAATGTTGGGCAGTATGTGTGGAAATGAGTAAACACAGGAGGAGCAGATCATGAAATGTCATAATACAGTCTACAAACACTGAAAATACCACAGGCTCAAAAGAAGCCGAAACATATTGAAGGACGCCACCAACTGCAGTGAGGGGAAAATTATATTTATTTTCAATTTAATCAAAAACACTAAATTCAAAGTACAACTTTAAAGAAACCAAAAATAAACAAACAGTAAGAACTCACCCGGCCAGCCACACCATGGGCCGTCGGACCAGGCTCGTCCTCCTAATTAAACCTAAAATTAAAAAAAACTAATCTAAACAACAAATGATAACTGAACTACTGGTGATCTCCAACCCAAACTAAAACAATAAACTGAAATAACAAACAAACAAACAAACAGGCTAAACCATGCAAAAATTAAAAAAACGCAGGAAAAATCTCCTCCAAGACAAAGAAAAAGAGTGAGTGCTGCTGCTGGCTGCTCTGCTGCCACTTTGCTGCAGGCAATCAGTCTCTCACTGATTGCAGGTGCACTGCTGAAATAAAGGCAGGTAAAAGGGGCGGGGAGAGAGACACACATGAACACCCCTACATGGTGTGGACATCATCAGGGCCGCACATAACACCCCCACCCTAAGATTGAAAATGACGCTAGCGCAGTAACAGATATTTACAAATCATCAGCGTGACAATGTGTCGGCCCGGACATTTTCCCTCCCTTTGTGGTCAATATAAATGACGGTAGGTGTGCTAACAGAGCCGAAATAAACCTCAAAGTGCTTAAGGGCCAAGAGCCTCTTTTTCAATTGTGGAGTACACTTTTTGATGCCGGTTACATTTCTTTGAGAAATACCAGACCGGATGCATTCTGGCAACTTTGAGACCAATGAAATCACGTTTTTCGGACTCAACAAATCTGTGAGCGGAGCCGCAACTGCAGAAAAGTTTTTGGAAAAACTTCTATAATTACCTGCCATCCCCAAAAAATACAAATAAACAAACAGGAAGAACTCACCCGGCCAGCCACACCACGGGCCGTCGGACCAGGCTCGTCCTCCTAATTAAACCTAAAATGAAAAAAACTTATCTAAACAACAAACAATAACTGAACTATTGGTGATCTCCAACCCAAACTAAAACAATAAACTGAAATAACAAAAACCCAACAGGCTAAACCATGCCGGGGAAAAACACAGGAAAAATCTCCTCCAAGACAAAGAAAAAGAGTGTGGGTTTTTTTTCCACCAGACACTGTGCAATGCCTTTTCGACCACATACTCGAAGATGAGGCGTTTTGAAAGTGTTGGAATTTTGGCCAAGAAACACATACTATACTATGGACTTTTGGATGGATTTTTGACCGTGCGCTATACTCTGCCGTTTTTTTTTTTTTTTTTGATGAGACACTGTGCTATGCCTTTCGGGGGGCCTTTTTAGACAACATACTAGAATATGAGGCATTTTCTGTAACGTTTTAGTACAAAACTGGGAATCAAATGCAGGGACAAACACAGGATTCCAAAAACAGTTAGTAAGGGAAGATTTTTACTTGAAGTCTCAGAGGTACACACAGGAAAGCAGTCAGTGAAGGCAACTAAATCCATTCAGGGAAAACACACGAAAACCAAAGTCCATAACTGCAGGCAGAATCAAAAACCATGCAAGCAAACACGACAGAAAAAATGCTAGAGAGCATGAACACACTGAACAGGGGAAACACTGGGTTACAAATACAGGGACTGATTACCAAGTAAATACAGGTGGGTGAAAATGAGGCACAGGTCAAAACACATGGGGCTATCAATGAAAGTAACACAAAACACAAGGAGAAGACATTTCAAAATTAAAACAGTAACTGGACACAAAACACATGAATGAACATAGACTTGACAGATTATCATATTTTCATTTTCGATTTTTGGCCAAATTACACATTCTATATTATGGCGATTTGTGGGATTTTTGACAATGTACTATACTCTGCCTGTCTGAATGAATGAAATTTGTCAGAATGTATTGAACATTTTACAGAGCAATGTTCTTGCTGCAAAGAGCAGACAGTTTTAAGAAATAGTCGTTCAAGTTCATAAACTAGAAGTAATAAAACATTTATGTTGTTTTTCAGCATAAAAAAGTCACAGTAAAGCATGTCGTCAAAAATGTGATAAAAAAGTCATAGTATAGAATGTCGTCAAAATGTGATAAAAAAAAAAGTCATAGTATAGAATGTCGTCAAAAATGTGATGAGAGGGTCATCGAGGTCATAGAGGAAAAGATGGAGGGAGGAACACAGAAATGGAGGCGTGATACAAAAGGAAGGACTGAAAGGATATTAGTGATAGTATAGTAAAACAAATGTGATAAAAGTCATGTAAAAAAAAAGACATTCTCCACTCATCAGTGGATATCAACACGTTGTCATAGTTACGTATTGCAGTTGTGTGCAGATTTGCAGTACTGTGCGGTGAAATCAGTCAGCAGCCGAATAATTACACTAATAAATGGGCTACTTTAGCTGGTCCGTTTCCAGACAGCAGGCCCCTTCAGTGTTTCATTACTGACGGTGAATTTTCCACCAAGACGAGCTGAAACTAACGTATAAAAACACAAGCTGGAGAATCTTTCGCCCCGGGTGGAAACTGTAATTTAAGGGAAGCCTTAATTGAGCCTCATTACCAGAACCAGCAGGTGGGCTTACATAATACCAGTGGGAAAATACTATTGGGTACAGATCTCTGTGTGTGTGTGTGTGTGTGTGTGTGTGTGTGCATGCGTGTGTGTGTGCGCGCGTGTGTGTGTGTGTTACATACAGGCTAGGCTATTTTAGATGTTGGTATTTGTTTTTATATGTTAATTATGTACTTTTATGATGCATCACAGCATCAGTTGTTGTGAGTCAAATAGGGCTGGGTATCATTTGAAATGTTTTGATAGTGCTGATACTGGGGATGGGCCTTTTAAGTAATTTCTATATTCAAGTAATCGCATTAATTTAATATAGAGCACTTGAATATTTGCAAATACTCCGAGTCCGAAATTAGTCAGAAACAGGCAGATGTTCACGGACGAGTTAATGTAGGATAGTTCAGATTTTTTTAAATGGTGTTGTATGAGGTAATTATCCACAGTCAGTGTATTACCTACAGTAGATGCCGGTCGGCACGCCTGCAGTTTGGAGAAGCAGACACGACACAGAAGCTAAGCAATGTACTGCTCAATGTATTTTAGCCATCTAAAAACAAAGTCAGTTTAAGTGTATGCCATATTTAGTTCGCTATTTGGATTAATTGTACAGTTTTTCAGTTGTTCTGTACTGTTATTGTTATGCATTGAATATAATATGAAATATCGATAAAATATGTCATTTAGTCGAAGGTCTTTCGTTTCCTTAGTCCCTTAAGGAAAAAGGTTGAGAACCACTGCCCTTCCAGTGGAGGAAATGTAATGTAGCTGCATAGGATGGCCTTAAAATTGAGAAGATGTGATGCCACCATATAGGCTGTCCTATATGCTAAAACTTTCTGCGTGCTGATGCCCCACAACATACAGCTGGGGTCCTTTCGATTTTTTTTTACGCCCCTGCCCCTCAGACAGCCTGTGTCCGCCACTGCTGACCACCAAGAACAACCAGCACTTTTATTGATGAATCCAATGACCTATTGCCCTAAATTTCCTTAGATTTAGATTTTCTTTTGATTTCTGTTATCCATGTAGATAACACTGGAGACTACTATTCGAGAGCTAAACCTATTGGAGGTTTATTAGCAAGTTACTGGACCCACTCATAACCGGGGCCTTTCCTTAGACTCAATTATGTCCAAGGAAGTTAATGTCCTTTCCGTGTCAGCACTTGATGTGGCTTTATCAGACCACTACTGCATCGTATTATTAAATTAATGTCTTATTTAATGTTCCAATTGGTGCCGTTTGTGCATTAATAGCCTGTGTAGACAGAACATAACCAATTTGCCTCCTTCCTTGTAAAACACTGATCAGTGAAGCAGCAGGCTGAACATGTGACTGCGTCAGCTCACACACCAGTTCAACTGACAGAGAACCTGCTCACACGGAGAAACCCGACGGAAGCTCCATCCTCGCATCCTGAGGGAGATCCCAACATCTATGATGGCATGTGTGGACTTCCTGTGAAGTGCTGCGATATGTCAAATATTTTTTTTCCCTCGCTGCTCTCTTCAAGCTAGGAGAAATTAAATGCCTCCTTGGAAAATTGATGAAGAATCCATGTTCACATGAGGGCTTTTCATCATGTTCAGCTGCTGTCACACAGAACAGAAGAAAAGGCCTAGAATCTGTGTGACTCTTTTCTTGACAGGAAACAACTTGGATTTTTTTATTTTTTTTATTAAGAAAATCTGAAATCAAAGGGAATAAATACAACAAAATCCACAAAATCCATTTTCACATTTCTGTAAATGGTACTTGGCTCCATGCTTGTTAACAGAATGGGTTGTTTCCATCAACTCATCCAGGCCTCTCTCTTCAGGAACCTCACAGCATCATTGAAACCGTCGTCACAGAAAGACTGCATGCTGCTGGTGGATGGAGGGAACAGAGCCCGGTTCAGACGTCTGATGTTCTCCACGGAGAACTGAGGAAACCAAAGAAAACACTACATTTACGTCAACTCTTCAAGAAAATCTGTGACAGAAAATGAACTGTAACTGAACTGTTTCTACTAAAGCTAAAGCCTTGTATATGGATATTTTTCTCTTCTGTTTTAAAAAAGAAATCTGTCCACACAACCCACGTTTTGATAAATATCTCCGTCCTCATTAGAACAGAAAAATGACTCCAAGCGCTCGCCGGGCCAGTAGATAAAAGCTACGTCAACGATACGTCAAATACCAGAGAAGAAGATTCTGAGCACACAGTGAGCTTTAGCTTTAGTCGTAGTAACAAAACAAACAATAGTAAAAGAGAATTATTTCTTTATCTTTCTGGTACACGGTCCGTGGTGCTGTGGAGAAACTGAAATGTGACTCATGTGGACAGACCAGAAGGTGAAGTTGCTGCTTTGCTGACCACGGTAGCCGAGCATGTAGCTGAGCCGGCATTGTTATTGTTTCTGGAGCATTCTCATTTCACAAACCAACAATGGGCATGCACGTCCTCGTTTCCCAAAAGCTCTGCATGTCTACACAGACATACAGAAACCATAGTTTTGAAAAATCTTCACCTTAGAAGTTGTTTTAAAATAACCTCCTTTTTAGTGACATAAAACTCAGTTTACATGTGGATGAGAGGCTAAAACGTAGAAGAAAATATCTGTTTACAAAAACATCCAGATACATGTAGACAGGGTCTCACATACAGTATTTATAACTCAAAACCTGCCGGTGGGTTTGAAAAGCATGTTTTCTTTTAACAAAAATCACCAAAATGACACAAATTTATCAGCCAGAAACTGTAAAAACAGACATTATCGTTTGATTTTCAACTTTCCGACGGTCCTTGACAAACTCTTCCATCAGGAAAAATGACCAAATCAAAGCTTAAAATAGTGACATTTCATCTAAATCACTTTATTCTACATGTCTCATTTAAAATGGGTCCAAAATGAACTGCAGCTGTTTACACAGAGCAGAGAGGAGACCACAAGAGAGGTTGAAAACATGTACAGAGTTCAATATGTGGAGACACATTTTTTCCATTATTGGTAACACTTGTGGGAACTTGGAAAAAATGTTGTATATATAGATAACATTTTTCTCACATTTTGTGAAAGAAATTATCAAAGAAGTTCAACTTATGCTATTTTAACTGTTGTACTGCACAAAAGATGTTTGAGTTCTCCCTACTTCTACCCATGATTGTGCTGTTTCCATAGAGATGCAGCACTTTATATCACAGTGAAAAACAAGGACACAGTGAGGAAAATGTGACAGGAGCAAAAAAAACTGCTTGGGGTTCAGAAGATTAAAAACCATTCATAGCAGACATAGAAATGCTACTGTGTAACACTGAGATTCTCAAACATGTTCATGTTATACATCCCCCCAAACAGCCACAAATCCCCATTTAATCAGGTTTTATATTGTATGTGTTTTTGACTGAAAGTTATAATATATAGCATTTCCACATTAAAATGTCTTAAAACGACGAGACCTGTGTTATATATTTAGTTGAGTTGTGACTTACATTATCCCACATGTTTCAAACAATGTTCAAATCAGAGAAATCTGTCATTTTAATCAGGGCACACTGTCTTTTGGCCGCAGTGGTCTGTCAATGGTGTCACATCCCATTTGTGCATGTGTCAGGGTACGCAAAGTGGTTGTAAAAAAAAGGGTCATAAATTGACTTTTTATCCAGTTTTATGCCACGTTTTTACGATACTACACTACACTAAATAATTGCTTTTTTTTTTTTTTTTTTAAAGATAACATGCTTTTCAAACCCACTGGCAGGTTTTGGGTTCTGTTCACTAAAACTGTATATTAGTTTTAGTGGAAACGTCTGTCACTGATTTTTAGAGAGAATTTAACGTGGAGAACATCAAACATCTGAACCAGCCTCTGTTACCTCCATCCACCAGCAGCATGCAGTTTTTCTTGGCGGTTTTTAACTCTATATTTTAACCGGATGAAGGATTTTAGTCATGCCTAGATCTTAAGTTATCAGAGAAACAATTTTGTAAGGACTTTCCAGGCCCAATTCCTTCAAATTCAAGGACCCGACATGGCATGGTTTGAGATACGGATCAAAACGCAACTGCTGCAACTCTTTTCTTCTACAAAATTACATTCTCATAGAACAAAACTGCATTTTCAATTACGTTTCGAAGGAAACATCTTTCTCCAGGATTACCGTCGCTGTTTTAAAGACCTCGTTAACTTTGTGAATTGATACAAAACACTTGGTTAGGTTTAGGGAAAAGATCGTGGATAGGGTTAAAATAAGTATGTTTGTTAGGTAACAAAATATAATTAAGTTTGTTAAATTACAACGTTCATTTCTGGTTTCACACAGGACACGGTCTGTGGTCTCCTGGGTCTGTATTTAGTAGGATCAGCACACAGGATTTGTTGACAAGGAAAATATAGAATATCAGCAGACTCCTTTACAACGTCATACACAGTCCTGCTGCTGGAAATACTCACTAGAATACAAAATGTGGATTACTCCACTGATGAAAATAGTCCCAGACAAATGCTTCATTTTCTCCGTTTTATTTGATAAAAACTACAGTGACCAGCTGTTTTACTAGGCTTTTAAAACAAACTGGAGCTACATACTTGTGAATAATTTTCAAAGATTAATGTCTTCTTTGAGCTGAGAGCCACAGACATGGTAGACGAGTCTGAAACACATTGTTGGTTTGGGTCTTTTCACATAAACATTAACCGTTAAGATTGGAGAACAGTTTTGGGATCTTTAAATGGCCGATGGTAAAATCTAAAATCAAATCAAAAATTAGACAATGTTTTCAAGCCTTAGGTATGTTTGATTCTCATTTACAGAGTGATTTGGTCACATGATCCAGGACTCACCATGACGTTCATGTTGGCCAGTCTGAGCTGAGTGTTGAAGCGTCCCCTGTGGACAGGACACACATCCTGCAGTCCAACGAAGGGAGACACGGTGATGGTTCGTCCCACGGGCAGAATTGGCAGACTGTCGGTGAACCCTCCATCAATCCATTTCTAATCAAACAAAACCAGAGTCTATGAAGATTGCCATCCATGTAATATCCAGGTCATAGTGTTGAATTAAATGCTTTTTTCACACCAAAAGCAAACTTTTCACGTGGCGTAATTTCATGGGGGACACAGGGGACACGTCCCCCTCAATATTTAGATCGTGCATTTGTCCCCCCCCCATTAAAAATGTAAACACAGGACTTTAATTTTGAACGTCTTGTAGATGCAAGAAAAGAGAGAGGAAAAGGAGGGGGAGGAAGTCTGATATTACGACATTTTTTCTAAAAAAAAAGTCTCCAAACACATTAAGTTGCGAGTTGTGATGGCAGCTAATGAATGACTAGGTGATATTTTTCGAGTTTATTTTTAGACGTGTTTGCTAGTTTGCTAACTACTCTAATGTTAATGTTGCCTGTCCATAATTAAAGCTTGCTAGCAGCAGACAGGATCATTTAGCATTAACTATGCAGCAGCTGTCTGAAGGAAGTCAAAACAACATCAGAATGTGATTTAATGCCAGCGTGGGACATCTGAATTTGAATGTCGTTAATTAGAACGTACATACAGCCTATAAATTCATACGACAGCGTTAAATAATAGATCATTTCAACATGAATAGGAGGCATTTTGGTGCAATCTGAGATTAGAAAACGTTTAATGTTGTATGCGAACTTCATAGCCGACACTGAGGCAGAGAAAGCCTTACTGCATTATATATATATTATATTTCTAGATTTTGAATTGTCACATTCCACCTACATTTTGTGTTCTCCTTTACATAACTTAAGACATTTTCACTATAAATTGATGCAGAAAAGGCAGGAATCAGTGTAGAAAAATTCACAAGAATGCAGGAAATTAATTTGATGGTGAAATATTCCTGGGGGGACCCCAGACCCCCCCCACCCCCTCCCAATGTTAAAATGAAAGCCATGCCCTTGGATGTTGGTATCCATACAAAAAATATAAAAGCACTTTTAATGACTATTTATGTCTATTTTTTAAAAAAATGTCAAGGCCTTGATTTTTTTTTACCTTCAATTTCGCAAACCTTGTAAGAAATACAAAGGACCAATGTGTCCACACAGAGAAAGAGCACCAGTACCTGGCCTCTTAATTCCACTGGTTTGAGTCCGGCGTAGACGGGCACAAAGCTGCTGGCCAGCAGAGCCTGGAAAAGTTACAAATAATCAGTGAACACTCTTTGACCCACACAGTCATGTCAAACAATGATTCTTCAGCAGCTGGACTCTTTGTGCACAACCCAACATGAGTAGCACTTGATGTACCCACATGTAGACATTCATTACACGAGTATTGACTTCGTTCTGCTCAAAGCAGTAAAAAGCTGTAGAATGAAGGAAAACAAGGACGTAAAACAGAGTTCCCACACCTTCTTAAACATCACATTCAAGGACTTTTCAAGGACTTTCCAGTCGCTCAAATTCAAGCACCCAACACAGCGGAGTTTGAGACACGGATCAAGGTTCATTACTGATACAACACTGAGATTTTTTTTATAATGAGAACTAGTCCTGTACAACTAAATTGCATTCTCTGTTATGTTTCAAGGGCAACACTTTTTTCTCCTGGGTTTCGGTCGCAGTTTTAAGCACCTCATTAAATTTGTGAATTACAAAAATACAAAACTTGGTTGGAAAAGATTGTGGTTTGGGTTCAAATAAGTATGTTTGTTACGTAACAAAATATAATTACAACGTTGATTTTTGGTTTCACACGGGACATGAACCGTGGTCGCCTGGGTGATAGTCTGTGTTTTTGTAGTCTCGTGTAGCCAGACCTGTCTCCACAGCGCTGTGTCCGCTCTGGAGAGGGGGGGTCTGGATTCAGTGGCTTTCACT
>JAOVVB010139504.1:0-12080 GCA_028570985.1 Heterobranchus longifilis
TAATGCTAAGGTAGAGACCCAGAATAAGCCCAGTTAGGGTTTCATGTCTCTACCTGCACATTTTGTTTTATTTCTTATATGTACATTCAAATATATCTTTATTTGTAAAATGTGCAAATAAAATAAAAAATAAATTAAAAAAGCTAACGCTAGCATCCAGAAACAAGCATTTATGATCCACTGTCCATTTGATAATCTAAACAAAGAACACATTTTCTTACAAAAATGAGCAGTGGTGAAAGTTACTATATTCTGTCAAGGAGTTGATACACCAGACAGCGTTAGCCAGTATAGCTAGCTAGCGCCAGGTAACATGTCCCTGTCGTAGCTATACTTTGACGATGTTCACATAACGTTATTATATTTTGTGGAGAATCCACCCTCTTATACTGCTGCTGAGATGAAAGCCTAGTTATCTGTACTTTTGATCATGTGGATGGCACAATAGTGCTGTTGTTTGGGAGAGGAAGGACTAAAAGTCGAGTGCTAATTAGCTAGCTAATGTTGCTTACAAGCTTACCGTCACTTGTGTCTCCGTGGTGAAACCAGCTGGCGCTAAAGAGACAGATATGGGCCACAGATGTAGTAACGTTACTCGCGAAGCAAAGTCTGGAAGATTATTTAAATCAATTTAGCTGGTTTGACCACGGAGATGCAAGAGACGGCTAGCTTGACCACATTAATTTGTTGCACGGGTGGTCAGTTTCAGTGTAGTCTGTTAGTACGTCTCTCGCCAGGGACAGCGGCAGATTTGATTGCACAAATCCACAATCTCCTCTCTCTGGGTTTTGGTATCTCTGGGATTCTGTAGAAACACAGCCCAGGCTTTATCTTTAATTTTGGCTAACAGTGTGGTTAAAGCTGTCGTTGGCGGACACAGTGGAGGGCAGCTTATTTTTCCAGGTGAGCGTTCCCATGGGGCCGTGACATCGTGTGAAAAGAGACAGAATGAATAGACAGTAAAGCAGCATGATTACCTTGTGACTGACAGGTTTCCGTGATGGCATCAAGATAGAGGCTTAGCGATACATATATATGGCACTGTGTGTATTTAAATAGCCATGAACTTGTTTTTGGGTGTTATCCATGTTTTCGTCTTAATAATATCCTGGATTTTTAAAGCGTCTTTCAAGGGACCCAAGGACATTTTACATGAAGGCAGAACAAGTAACACACACATACACACACACAAAAAAATAGCTGAACAAAACAAGATAAACTAAATGAAATAGTGGTACGGCAAGGCTAAATACAAGTAAATGTTGCATGCTGCACTGCTCACAAACCATGGACAACTTTGTGACAGAAAAATGTAAATGTAATGCACGATGGATCTACACCAAACCTCACAACTATCAAAGCAAAGAAAAGAAAATATAAGGAGGCATAAAAATTGGCACACTGAAGTTGCAAGGGGGGGCCTTGCAGAAAAAGTTTGGGAACCACTGAACTATACCATAGTTGCCTCACAGATATTGTAGGAATAAATACATTTTTAAATATCGGCATTCAACATAATCCAGAGTTTTGTCCAGAGTCGTCCAATATTATTGTTCTGTCTTGTGATAGAATTTGTAATTCAGATTGATTAAGTGTGCCCTGATATGTCGCTAACATAAGAACCAAACATGAAACAATACTGACTCCTCACCTCTCTATAAGATGCACTCTCATTGGCTGACGGCAGTCTCTCTGGATTTTGTCTTTAACAGGATTTCCATGTGCTATTTAAATACTAACAGTGACTGAATGGGATCTGGATGAGGTAAATGCAAAGTGGAAATACACACAACATGCTTTGAGATGGAAATGTGCTGGAGCCTGGTGGGAAGCATATTATCACCAAGGCAGAAACACTTTTGTTGTAGGTGAAAAACATGAGTAGATACATCAACCACCACTAGGACACATAATCCACAGACACAATATTGGTTTACATTTTTTACGCAGACGATACACAGCTTTACTTCTCTTTCGACCCCACTAGTAACAATCAATTAATCACACGCACCTGAATGAAGTTCAAGTCTGGCTGAGAAATAATTTCCTTCAACTGAATGAAAACAAATCTGAAGTCATTATCATCGGCCCAGACACCACACGTAATCACATCCCACCACAACTCGGTTCATTC
The DNA here is from genome assembly GCA_028570985.1 of Heterobranchus longifilis. Taxonomy (NCBI): domain Eukaryota; kingdom Metazoa; phylum Chordata; class Actinopteri; order Siluriformes; family Clariidae; genus Heterobranchus; species Heterobranchus longifilis. The sequence continues at coordinate 2,135 of JAOVVB010139504.1, forward strand.
TCCACCAGCATCACCTCCAGTTGCAGAAATCTTGGTGTCATTTTTGATAATAATCTCAATTTCAACCAGCATATTCAAATAGCTGTCCAGTTAATGTTTTATCCAGCTACACAGAATCTCCTAAATCCAATCTTTTCTGTCATAACCTGGAAATTGTCATCCATCACATCCTGACTTGATTAGGGCTGTCAAAATTGATTCTTCCTTCTAAAAAAAAAACACATAGGGACACCTATTCGAATATCTATTTTTGCGCATTACGTCCATAAAAGGGCAAATCAATAGAACTAGGCTAGCCTACTTGTATAGGTCTATTTATTTCAACATAAACATGTATTTTAAAATATCTACATACCTACACATTACAACAAATAAAATAATATAACTATACAGTAAAACTTAAAGTGTCAGATTAGGATTTCAGTCATGGTTGATTTATTTGGCAACACTCTATTTACTGGTCATTGTTGTTACAAGTGTATTAACCGGTGGAAAAATTTCCTCACTGTAGCATCCCTAGTTTGAAGATCAATTCTTTAAGCTGGAGAAAATAGTTTTTGTATATCTAATAGAGTATAGGTTAAATACGAGTGTGAGAAATGATCTGAAGTAAACCAAAGTTGCACTTATTTTGAATTTAAATGAAGAAAAACTTTGGTATGCTATTTTGGAAGAAGAATGTTTAATTTATCCAGTGTGTGATTTATATTTATTTTGAATTATAAAGCAGGTCACATATAAATTCTGTGAAAGCGTCAAAACACTCAATCCACAGAGAAATGCACACAGCCCGTATTCAGAAACTGTGCCTTTAAACGAGCCATCAGGACTTCTGTACGGTTGTGATGTCACAACTATACTATATAGGTAGAAAGAGCCACAGTACCGTTACAGTCATTCCCTGACTGCAGTGAAGGTGCAGAGTCGCAGAGAGCGCAGATGCCCAAGATCCGGAAATGTTGACCAATCAGAGCAGACTGAGGGTTTTCAGGAAGGGGGGCTTAAAGAGACAGGCGCTAAAACAGATCTTACAAGAAAACATGAAATCACGTATGAACACCAGACGTCACCAGTAAAGGGCACACGATATGTTTAGTAGTCTCCCTCTGACTCTTTCTCTGTCATTTTCCAGCAGTCACACCAGAGACCAGACAGTGCTGCTGTTGTGTCCAGTGATCCCTCTTGCAGCTCTTCTTCATCATCTTCACATGTGTCTGTGGAGCCCAGTGAGCTAAAGTTTCATCACAGCATGTCCTCCACTTTGTCTACGTCATCCACCTCCTCTCAGGGTGTCTCCATCACCAACCACACCAGAGGAAAACTCAGGTACTCCGGCTTGTTGTGGCTTCTCCCTGTGGCACCGTATACATATGTTTTTTTTTTCCTAAATAAAACTTGAGTAGAATATTTGTTTTATTGTTTTACTGTTGCATGTGATTCTGCTCCAGCCTGGTTTGGACCGCTGCCCAAGACTCTCCGTTCTCTGTCTCTCCCTCGTCATGTGACCTGGCTGCACTGAAGTCCACTTCATTCAGAGTGACCTATGACCCCAAGCAGCTAAACACTCTGCACGGAGGGCAACTTGAGTGCTTTGCACACTATAAAGTAATGTTGTTGGATAATCTACAGTAAAAAATCAAGCGATGCGAAAAACAATATCATGCAACACATTTTGCTGCCACTCTTATCACGCTGCAGGACAATCGTCACCGGGAGGAGCGACTGCTGTGTCCACCCTGGTGTGTGACTGTCAGAGTCATTGGACACTCCTTTCAGCCAGGCAAAGAGCATTTCACCCCAAGGTGCTCCCTGAGGCCTCCTCAAGTGGTGAGACACAAGCACGAGAAACACCAATGTTACAGCACATCTTTATCTCTCGTTCTGTGTCTTTATGTCTCCTATTGTTATCTATAGTTTTGACATTCTCTCAATGAACAGCAAAGTGGTTTTACCATTATTATTTCTCCTTGGAGGCCTTGTCAGACCAAAACCTTAAAACCATATAAAGGACATTGTAACACTGCTCTATACTAAGAGAGGATACTCTGGTAACTGTGATATTTTGTTCTTTCAAGGTGTTTCCAGCCCTTAGTGTTCTTTCCTGTCGGACAGCGCTCCTCCAGAATTGTGGAGACCTGCCCCTCAGTTTCTGTCTGGACCACAGTTCAAACCCTGCCTCGGCAGAATCCGTGTTTGTAGTGCCGAGCTGTGGTTTCATCCAGCCTGGGAATCACCAGATCCTCGTCCTCACAACTACTCCCACAGAAGACAGTCCCAAACAGGGGTTCAGTTTACACTTTCAGCTCAATGCAGCCAAACACACAAAGGTACTATACACACACTACACAGGAACACAGAGGACAAAAGCAGTAACACCCACCACACTGTGCTTGCAGGTTATCTTATCTGTGCATCTGCCTCTGTGTCCTTTAGGAACTGACAGTTGTCAGCACGGTGGAAAAGCTACACGTGTCTCTGGAAGGAGACGGCAGTTTATATTTCCAGCCAACGGCGGTGGGCTCACGGACGCAGCGCTCGCACCACATCAGGAACCTCAGCCGCCTACCTCTACGGTTGGTTGCCATAATGGTTGTTGTTCCAGACGGTGATGTATTTGTGGCATTTTTTCAGTGTATTGTTTGTGGTCTGGATTTATCACAGCATCATTAATCTTGTCTACAGCTGGCTTTCTGTGATTGTCCTTCATGATAGATTCCAGTGGAACATTCCAGAGCCAGACCAGGAGCTTATCTTTGTTGAACCAGATGCTGGAGAACTGCATCCCAATGAGAGCTCAGTGAGAGACTGACAGAATCATACATACATTTATGCAAGCAGAGATTGTGCAACTGAGTTTATTTATTGTTTGTGACTGGTTGATGTTACAGGTCCAGATATGGTCCTTCAGCCCACTGGCAGAAGAGACATACACACTCAGACCCACTCTCACCTTCTGGCCGATCCAAACCCCTGGATGTAACCAGTCACACCTTACGCTTAATGTGGTGGGGATGGGCTCTAAAGGCTTCATCAAGGTGCGACTGTCATTGTGTTTGTGTGATTTTATGTGTGTGTACAGGTAGAGATGGGATAATAATCATTTTTTAATATCCTCACGAATTGCACTACAGTGTCCTATCTTTAGTGCAATAAAAATATCTGTTTCTTAAAAAAAGTTGGAATGTTTTGAGAAAAAAGTCGCAATGTTAAGAGAAAAAGTCACAATTTTGTGATGAAAAAGTTGGAATGCTTTGAGAAAAAAAGTCAAAGTTAAGAGAAAAAGTCGTAATGTTTTGAGAAAAAAGTCGGAATGTTTTGGTAAAAAAAGTCGGAATGTTTTGGTAAAAAAAGTTGGAATCTTTCAAGAAAAAAGTCGTAATGTGATTGGGATAATTATTTTGGCCAGGATAATCGTGACATGAAATTTTGATTTTGCCCCACACCTATGTACAGGTTACATTTTCAAGAAAATTCAAATGACCCTTGATGTTTTTGGAGCATGAACTATTCTTGAAATGAGCCGAACCAAGCAGTGTGTGCATGTTTGTGTCCTCCCCAGGCAGAGAAAGCAGTTCTGGATGTCGGGGAGACTCTGGTTGGAAGCTATCGGTCCATTCAGGTTCCTCTCATCAACAACAGTCCCTGTCCTGTCTCCTTCTGTCTCTCTGTACAGCAGATACTTCTGGATGAGGAGCTGATTTATGACCCCGAGACTGAGCCAAATGGTAATCTCCTTTGTGTGGTAAATAGCAGGAAAATAGCATGCATTTGCCCCATAAGACAAACATGAGAAAATGTCTCAATGTGGTGGAACAAAAAATAGGAACAACCTCATACTCTTTCCAAAATGTATGCCATATGCATTAATTTTGTTTAATAATTAATAAATTATGGAAAAATTAAGAATTAAATGTCAAAAATGTCCCTAGTGATGCACAAGATAGATTGATAGATAAATTGATTGATTGATTGATTGATTGATTGATCGATCGATCTGTTGCCAAACTTGAAACTCAGCAGGGCAGCCACAGAGCAGTGCCCCCGGGAGTCTAAGTCCTTCCATACAGTAGTTGAACCAGTGTTGTAGACTAGCTGTGTCCTGTCTGGCCCTCTAGCCCTACAGCTGGACTGTGAGAGGGGAACCATCGCCTCACACTCCACAGTGCTGCTCCGCTCCGCTGTCAGACCACACAGACGAGCCCAGTACCTGTGGACCATCAGCTACCAGATGCTGAATGCCAGTGGTAGATAGAAAACACAAACACTACAAACCTGAATATATTCTATTACTCAATCCTTACTGCTCTCTCAGTTTCTATATGTGTCTGTCTCTCTCCCCAGGGCTTGTGTCATCCCCTCCCCAGGCCGTGTGTAAAGTGCGAGCTAGGGGTGTGTTTCCCACCCTACAGGTGACTGATGTGTGCAGTGGTGGCAGTGTGGGCAGACTCAGCAAGGTGCGCCTGTGGAAACTCTTTTCACTGGACAGCCTCAATGAGCACATGCTATCCAACCCCTCCCCGGCAGAGCTCACTTACAGAACCCCTACCAGGCACAGGTTAGGGGAATAATATATTAATGCTCAATTAAACATTGTATATGAAAAAAATCCATATTTACTATCATATCGGTAATTTGATTTAATTGTTTCAATAGATATCCTTACATTGTACGGATGTGGTGTGTGTGCATGACTGTGTCTTCTAGTCTGAGCAGCTGTCCTTCCATCTTCACCAAAGCCATGTTGGATTTCAACTTCAGTGCCGCTCCCCTGAATTCAGAGCCCTCGACTTTTGTGTTGATGTTTCACAACCCTGGCTCCATCCCTGTAGACTGGTGAGTAAAAAGCAGACTGTAGAGAATACAGTCAATCCAAATAAAAAATAAATGCATTCTATTTATATTTGTCATAGATTACTTAATTTGTGTATACAGTGCAGTATAACAGACCAGACATACAGCTAATCATTTTACCATTTTACTTCTCATGAGTGTGATATCTCAGGAACGCCTGGAGGGAATTTCTGCAAATATAGCACAAACATCCACTTGGACTCAAGGATGAACTGATTAAAATGTGGCGGTCAAAGGTCACTGTGACCTCACAAAACACGTTTTTAGCCATAACTCAAAAAAATCATATGCTTACTATGACTAAATCTAACACAAATGTCTAATAGGATAAAATGAGGAAGTGATGACATTTTATATCCAAAAGGTCAAAGGTCAACTTCACTTTTCTGGCTATTATTCAACGCCATCACTCAGGAACAGAAGGGGATATTGTATGTAAGTTTTTATTGGACTTGCAACACACAGAAGATAATTCACAAATGTGCACCAGGATCCACAAATATTTCACTACCGACAAATGTGTATTTTTTTTATTTGTGTTGTGTAAAGTGATATTACAGCAATTTGCAACATACTCTCTAAACACATTATTTCACATAAAAAAGTTATAGGTTTTACAAATGTAACTAGTTTCACCGCAACAAATGCATGTAAAGTCATATTTAAACATTTATGGATCCAGGTGTATGTGTGAAATGTCTTTTGTCATGGAACGCTTTCTGTCAGTTTGTGGGCCACGCGACTTCCCTCCTATATTGTTTGCAAAATCTGCATCACGGTACACATTTGTGGACTGTCATCTGTGGATTACAACTATTAAAGTCCAATAAAATCTTCCATAAGATTGTGGCCATATTTCATATTTCACATTTGCTTGGATACTGAATTGGTGACACTAATCTTTGAGATTCCGTGCTGCTGGGTTGAAGATGTGTGTAAAACATTCACATTTTAGAATTTATAGCTTCTTTGCAACAACATCCATATTTGAAGCATTGTCTCCTGTCATGGCTATAACTTTTTATTATCTCCTGTTCCTCTGGTAGTCCACCACAAGCTCTGTGGTTTTGCTGATATTGAGCTTCAGGTGATTGTCGTTGCACCATGTGACAAAGCTCTCTATCAGTACTCTGTAAAAGTAGTCTTTAAATGAAAAATGTTTCTCACTGGAAATTATTCAATGGAACCATACATGTCAATACAGTGATAACTTCCTTTTCACCAAAAAATACATTTTATACCTTTTATTATATTCCTTCAAAGTCTTCACATATAGACATGGATATAACCTGCAACTTGACTGTTTGGCAGAGGCATGCACTAATCTTCAAAATCTTCTCTTCAATATTAGGGCATTCTTGTTTCCAGAGGACCAACAGATAGAGTTGGAGTACTGGGCCGAGACCGGAGAGTTTAGCAGCACTGAGCTGTACCAGATGAAGGTCAGGCATGTCTTTTTTAATCTAAAAACATGAAGGAATTTAAATATAACTATGCGATTGAAATTAATTGAGATTCTCACATTTCAAAATATAACCTTTTTGAAAACGATACAGACATAAAGCACACATATCTTCATCTGATTCACAGGTTCAGGACAACCATCTGTTCAGCATTTCTCCTCGTTCTGGAACTTTGCTCCCGGGCCAGCAGAGGGCAGTACACTTCACCTACAGGTCAGAGATGATGGCAAAGGATACAGCACAGAATGATAAATCAGACAGTCTGCTAATATTGGAAAGGAGGAGAGTTGTCTAAAATCAAATGACACTAAAAATGTGATCTCAAAGTTGACTAAACTTTGTCCTTCGCAGCCATAACTTCGCTGGCACAGATCGGTTTCCTGTTGTGTTCAAACTTTCTTATGGCAGAGAGATCTTGGTGAGGCAGAACTCCATATACATTTACACAAGGCTTATTTATTAAAGTGTCTAACAACACAAAAACACAATTTGCGTGACTATACCAGTAGAATCAAAATTCAAATTCCACAGTTCCTCTATTGTCCCTTTTATTTTCTGTGGGGGCGGAGAAATGCAGTAACCTAATATATCACTAAGTATGGTGAACTCTTTCTGATTGTTAGATGTGTTGTGGTTCTGTGTGCAGCTGAACTTTCAGGGGGTGACGGTGGAGAGAGACAGACCGTATCTCCACTTTGCTTCCAAGCGACATGTCTTCACTTCTGTAACTATCGGGGACTGTACTCCTCCGAGGCAGGTGTGTGTGTGTGTGTGTATAATTTCTCCAACATAAAGCCTATTAGGAGCGGCCCTATTTACAGAGAGCTGAAATGTATTGCACTCTAACTGATAACATAATATTTCATATGTGAACACATATTAAAGTGAAACAGCTTCTGCAGATTTCTCCTGTTATTTAATTTTCAGCACTGCAAGTTTTCATTTTTGGAATGTGTTCCTCTCTTTTAACTATTGTGTATCACAAAAAATGAATTATTTTCTGGATACTAAATGCTTGGGGATTTTTTTTCGCAGTCTGGGATGTATCAATGATTAACAACAACATTGATTTTGATGCATTTTTATTTGTTGTTTATTCATTGTCAGATTAAAAAAATAAATAATAATAATCCCCCTTGTTACCTTATCGGACAAAATGTCCCCTTCCTGAAACTGCCAGGAACATAGCCTGTATTATGATAGAATACATGGTTTTATGCTGTAATGGCTGTGGGATCAAACATTGTGGTTTTGTTGGGTTTCAATTGGGATATTTTTGTCTCTAAGGTGTCTGAGTATCTGTATTTTGGCTACGCAGTTTATTATTCATAGATTTGTTGTAGGAGCTGAGGTTGAAAATTCAAACCCTTGCCAAAATGTATTCCATATGCATTAACACAGCCAAAATGACTGAACAATTAAAAAGCCAAAAATGTCCCTAGTGGTGCACAAGGGTTAAAAATACTATTACCATTACAACCTGAGCTTCTCTAAAAGGCCCGGGTGACTTGACATTTGTATGTTTTTCCTGCAGGTGTATGAACTACACAATGGCGGTGCAGTGCCAGTCCGTTATGCGGTGGACATGGCTGTGTTGTCACAGCTGCAGGCGGACAACTTTAACCATCCACTGCTGTGCTGTCTCAGTCCAGAAGGAGAGGTCCTGCCCGGGAAGACCGCCACGCTGGAATGGATCTTCTCTCCACTGGAGGCTAAGACGTACTACGTATGTATCGAGCCATACTCTGTCTACCTGCTGCTGCTGCTCTCTTACCACTGTCCACTGTTTAATAGTCGGCACCATGGTTCTCTTCATGTGTAGCATTATAATCTCGCTCTTAGCAATTTAGAAATCAAACTGGAACAGAAACTCATGTTTCGCAACAGAAGTGGGTATGCTTAGATACACAGATAAACAATTTAATTAATTTTCTGAACAGGAATCATTTGGAAATTTCAGCTAACCTATGAAGGAACGTTTTTTATGACACATCAAAGATGAAAAGATGAAAAAAAAAGTAAAGTAGAACACCTTTAAATTTTGTTAAAATTTGATTTCATATAATGTGCAATATAATGTAATTTTTACCTTTCTTTAAATCTAAGAAATTATTGCTGAAATATGGTTCTTTCTTAGTCCTTTTTGGCCGCTCCAAGGACCTGTAGTTTCGTACTGAAACACCACAAATAGACAGGCATCAAAATCCAAGCAGAGGCTGGCTTGACCAGGTTTTCCCAAACGACGGCTCAATTGTCAGTATTGTATATATTTTTTTTGTTTATGACTTTTAACTTGTCTGGTGGGGAAAGTACGTTTCTCTTCCACTTGTCCTACAAAAAATTAACTTGTCTCAGACAAGCCTTAATGTCAAGCCAAGTACCTAAACGTCCAATCTGTGATTTTTGAGTGTGTTTTTGTGTATCACCAGATGGATATTCCTATCCACGTCCAGGATGGGGACTCCACGCTGATGAGGTTTGAAGGATGTGGGGTTGATTCTCTTACTCTGGACTCCACAAACGCATTTAACTGCAGTACTGATACTGAGGCGTCTGAACCCTGTGTCCAGAGAGTGCCCTTCCCGGGACAGGTGAGAGCAATTCTTGTCTTTTCAAATCATATATTAAATTAAATGTATTCTGCTGAATACCAGCAGTCTACTACTTATAAGTCTGTATGTCCATTTGAAGCTGTATGCATTCATCTCAATGTACGTGTGTGTGTAGGTGGTATTCCTGTCTGAGGACAGTGTCTCTCTTGGTGACATCCCTGTGTGCTCACGTTTTTCAAGAATCGTCTTCCTGACCAATGTGTCCCACACAGACACTGTCCACTATACATGGGAGCAGCAGAGCTATCAGCAGGTACAGGAAGGTGTGCATGTGAATTATAATGCTTTATGTATGTGTGTAAATTTCACCATTTTGACTAAGAAACAAGAAGATCTCCCTCTTTGTGTTGGACTGTCTGTCATGCACAAATATATGCAAGTTGTAGATCAGTGATTCTCCCCTATTTTTCTTTTTTAGTTATTCTGGAAATAACATAACAATTATTTGATAACTTTGTGCCTTGTGACATCTCAATCCAGAATTTGAGGTAAAAATGTTAATAATAATAACACTGCTGACCAGGTTTGTGTGCATTTGTGTGTGTTTCGTGTTGTGTCAGGTGGTGCACATCCATCCAGAGCGAGGTATTCTGTGTGCAGGGGAGACTGCCCTTTGTGCCCTTACCTTCACCTCTACTGACTACCCCACTCATTATCAGCTAGATGTCATCTGCCAGGTACTACCGCAGTGCTAGTATATATATAAAGCTGCATTAAGAGGCATGAGGGTTCTGCTTCATGGTGAAAGTCCAACATTCAATGAAATCCTCTCATCTCCTCTTTTCTCCTCTCATCTCCTATCCTTTCATCTTTTCTCCTCTCATATCCCCTTGCCTTTTATCCTCTCCTCTCCTTTCGTCATTTCTCCTCTCATCTTTTCTCCTCCTCTCTTCTCGTCTTTTCTCCTCTCCTCCTGTCTCCTCTCCTCTCCTCTCCTCTCCTCTCCTCTCCTCTCCTCTCCTCTCCTCTCCTCTCCTCTCCTCTCCTCCTGTCTCCTCTCCTCTCCTCTCCTCTCCTCTC
>JAOVVB010139515.1:0-12080 GCA_028570985.1 Heterobranchus longifilis
TCTGGCCTACTATACCAATGCCACCCCTCTCTTCTTATTTTCTCTCTCTCTCTGTCTTTCTCTCTCTCATTAATCAATGTCAAGCCGTCCAACAACAAGGCCGGCATTCTTTCCCTGCCTGCCTCCTCGGTTCCTCGTATATGTCATTGTGCCCTGACCCTCCCCCTCCACCAACTCAGCGGCCACCGCCATCCTTTCACATGGCCGCAGATCCGAAACCCAGGCCCACACTGGCAACATGAAAGGTTGGTCAGAGGCGGCGTAAGGAAGAGAGAAAAGTGAGGAGGTGGCATTTCTCTCACTTCTATCTTTTTCTTCCTCCCTTTTCCTGCCTTCCTCTGGGCCAGGGGAAGAAAGGGATTCCATAGTCGTTTCCATAATTCATGGGACACACAGGAGAAAACGGGCCATTGAGTAGTAAAAAAAAAGTTTGGATGGAGCAGTCATTGGGGGAGGGGGGTGGAGGGACATGTATGCCAGTCTTTGTGCCCCCGGACCCATCTTCCCTGTTTCTCTCCATTCATCACCACTCCCCCACACACACTCATTGTCCCATGTTCGTCATTAACCTCTGATATACTGTAAGTCGGCCGCCTCTCTTCCTATCAAGACGCGTTTCCATGGGGAAGAAATCATTTCATCATGCCTTGGCAAACCAAGCAAATAGATCTTTCATGGGCCCCTTTTTTTTTTTTTTTTTTTTTTTTTGCTGGTTCTTTGTGAGAATCGCAGCCCTGATGTGAAACACAGATCAGGTTTAAAAAAAAAAAAAAAACAGGAAAAAAAAGAATACACAGACAGGCACAAGAAAGAAAATATTCATTAGATGGCTGTGGTTTGAGGTTGAACATTGAAGATGGATTTAACATGTGTTCCAATGAGACAATTCATTCCGTTTAATATTACAAACAAACCAGCGGTTGCTCCTTGATCAGTTTTCTTTAAAAAAATGTACCCGTTTAATTTTATCAAGTTACTGTAGAAGTGACACTGTTACCCTGGAAGTTAGGTTCTGCTTTGTTAAATTACAACTTAGTTTGTTAATTTAGCCGTAAGTGGCTTAAAATGCTTCCACATTTACCAGCTCCCTTTTGATCTCCGTAGGAAAAATACATTATGAATATTGACCAGTCAGCGCAGTGCTTTAAACAGCTCACAGAACAATTATTCCAAAAAAGAAGAAACAGTAAATAGACATGTCCTCTCATCTGCACAAGCCTCCACATAGTTCATTTTAAAGTGCTTCAACAGGGATGGTGAAGATCTGAAACCACAACGACTTCCTCCCTCCAGTCTCGGGTTCATTATGGTTAGCCGCCAAGCTGTAGATCAAACAAATGACCCATCAAATCTGCCCCCCCCCTTTTCAGTCTCTTTTCTCAGAAGTCCTGAGTCTTTAGCGACACGTGCACGACTCGGCCACCATGTCCTCCAGCTCCTTGTACTCCACCTTCTTCTTGTGCACGACCAGCACGCTCATGGGCATGTACTTGTACGGCACGCAGGACGGCGGGGGGACGTCCCCGACGCCCAGGTCGTTGATGACCGTCTGGATGATGGCGTGGTTGGGCGAATGGAAGCCGTAGGGGAGCACCCTCGGGCAGTTGCCCTGGCAGAAGCGCGGGTTGTACACGGGCGGAGCGATGAAGTAGTGACCCCAGCCGAGCTCGTCGAAGGAGAGGCGGAACGAGTGGAGCTTGCAGCGGTTCTTGGGCGTGCCGCTTTTGCGTTTGTAGTTGGGGATTTCGGCGATGATGGAGGAGGAAGGAGAGGTGGAAAAAGAAGAGGAGGAAGTAGCTGCGTTTTTCAGAACATCCAGCGACGTATCTTTGGCGTCTGAAAGGTCTTTGGAGCGGCGGTGGCGGCGAACCGAAGGATGCCCTATTCGCCTCATGATGTTCTCCCCTCCGCCCCCCAGCAAGTCCCCCATCCAGTCCTTCACCTCCCTCTCCTCCTCCAGGTATAAAAGAAGAGACGGGACTTCCAGGTGAGGCTCGCCTCTCCATCGTTTCCTCCCCTGAAGACGGAACCACCACGAGAGGCTGCCGTCCTCCTCAGCGTGCCCGGGCTCGGTGCACCAGTACTGGGCAGTGAGGGTCAAGTGTCCCCCCGGGCCCCGGTGCTTCCCCCGCTGGACGTGCGCCGTGATGTCCGTCTCCGTCCACCGCTCGTGGGGCTCCAGGGTGACCAGGCTCTCTTTGCCCAGGGAGGTGATCTGAGCCTGGCAGCGGGGCGCCTCCAGAGCCGGGGGGGTGGAGGAGGAGGAGGAGGAGGATGAAGAGCGGAGGTGGATGAATGAAGCTCTGATCAGCTGCTCCGAGGGAAGAGTGTCAAGATTGTACTGAACTGTGAAGCTGTAGTGGTGGTCTGAAGGAGAGAAAGCATGAAATTAGACTTTATCAACTCACAGCTTCTTTAAAAAGACACTTTTTACCCAAGATGCTTAGGGCTCATTATTTTTGTTTCTTTTCTAACAAACAGGAGGGATGGAGTCTGACAGTTGTGGGCGTTTACCAGGGAAGGAGTGTCTAACAAAAGACACTATCAAGTTGCATTATGGGAAGTGTAGGATTCAGTGTCTTTGGAGGTTGACCCATTCCAGGAAGTCTGAATATTCCAGCTCCCTTTTTTTCTTTTAAATCTGGGTATTGTTTGTTGTTAAAACCATAAAAAAGGAAAATAGCCTTACCGTTGTTTTATCAGTGTTAGGAAAGTCAATGGCCCTACAGATGAGAGGTTGGTAATCACATCCTCTTCCACTAAAAATCTATGTAGTTTTATCTTGGAGCATATTGGACCAGTGTTTTCTCTGATCTAACTTAAATCATGGAGCTCCTTGTCCCCAGAAGTTAGTCCATTAGAAATAGGGCTGCCCTCGATTAAAGAAATTCTTAGATGACTAACACTCATACGATTCTGTCGACTAAACGATTAGTTGATTTAATCAACAGATCTGTAAAACACAAAGAATCTTCTCCACAAAGAATCATGCATAATCTTTTGTTTAGCAGAGATGTGCTCATACGTTTCTTGGAAATAAATAATTCAGCATGAAAAAAGCATAAAAATGACTAATAGACCAAAGAAATCTTAGTCGACTAAGACCAAAACGACCGATTAGTCGACTAATCGGCAATACCACAGTGCAGAAATACTCTGATACAAGTAAAAGTCCTGCATTCTACATTTTACTTAATCATTATGCAGAGTGGCACGTTTCAGAATAATATATATTATATTATTGGATTACCGTTATTGATGCATTAATGTGATCATCATTTTTAATGTTGCAGCTGTTAAAAGTGGAGCTAATTTTAATGACTTTATATACTGCTGGGTAACTTGTGATTTCCTCCCCAGGGATCAATTAAGTCTTATTATCTTATCTCAATAATAATATTTCATCTCAATCTGCCAAGAAAATGAACTGATGTTATGAAATACATGTAGTGGAGTAAAAAGTACAATATTTCTCTCTGGATTGTAGTAGAGTAGAAGTATAAAGCAAGTAAAGCACCTCACAATTCTAGCCACTCTTCTAGCCACACATTTAACCATGTTAACAGGTCTATATGGTATTTTTTAGTTGTTACAAGACATATGAGTGAAATGAGCAGTCGACACCATGGCTGAGAATTTCTGCCTTCAAACTGCAGTGTGCCAACAACAGTCTCAAAAATCTGGATTCAAAAAGACAGGTTTTATGACATCATATGTCTACGGAACCAATCAGCGTAACTATAGCAGGGGCTTGAGGCGGGGCTTGAGGCCAGATCCAGAATTTCTTAATGAGGGAGAAGAGTAGGTGTGCTTCTAGCCTCTTTTCAGTTTTTTTGTTTTTTTTTCTTTACTTTTTTTGTGGGAAAACCATGTTCAGCAAAATACTAATCAATATTTCATTTATTTTTATTTTTATTTTTACAGGAGGAGCACTTTAACTACAATTCATTGGGAAATATTGTACTTTTCTACTCCATTACATTGATTTTAAATCCATGGGATCCTGTACTGACTAACTAGTCTACTCTTAGTTTGACTCCTCTAACCTAGTATTATGTAATTTGTAAATACACTGGCCCTAATTTGTCCAAGTCTGGCCACAATGTACTCTCAGGTCTTGCCCTCTAGAAAAATGTGGGTTAATTGGATATAGACTGTATTACTGCACTGTATTACTGTCTTTTTTTCTGCATCCATTATTGTATCTTTGTGCAAATAAACTAAACTAGAAGAAAAACATGACGCAAGCATTACTGTCAACAGCCAGCTCATGGTTCATTGGTGAAAATAGTTTTGGCATTCACACACCTCTCAAGAACACTGGCTCACCTGGATGTGATCAGTGTTTCTGGATCAAATTCACGAATGTGGTCTTGGTTTGAAATATCACAAATTCATCACACCTTACAAAATATGACACCATGTGTCCTATTTTCACGTGGACTTGATGAGGTAAAACCTTGTCTCCAGGTTCTCCTGTGAGCCTCTCTTCTGGCACTCTTTCTTAATCACATTTAATCCACTTCCCTCGCAGGGGATCACCCTTCCTCTGTCCGCCGCCGAGGCTTAGCTCAAGATAGGTGAGACACAGCGGTGCACTTTTCCACTCTCCCTCACCAGGTAAACCTCCACCTTCCGTCATCACCAATCTGCAGAGAGAAAGGTACAGGATAAGCGCTCATGTTTTATTTCTGTGTTTCTGGAGCAGCCTAGAGGGCCGTTGATGTGTGGAGGGATGTTACTGTGCTTACAATGACCAGCTGGACTGTGTGGGATTGGGACTGTGAAGGTTTTCTGTGGACCATGAACCGCTACACCACGCTGAAGCAGCTGGGGGACGGCACGTACGGCAGCGTCCTCCTGGGCAAGAGCAACGACACCGGGGAGCTGGTGGCCATAAAGAGGCGAGTGTGTGTTCTGTGTTGTTTTGTCTTGAAGCATTAAGCTGATTAATCCCTGAGGGACTGCTGCAAGGTGCTTCACGGCTCGAGACTCAAACATGCTGCATCCTCACATGGCTCACGTGAAAAAAGAAGAAGAATTTGAGTCAAATGTTTAACTTTTGCGTGCATAGGCATTTTAGGGTGAATAAGATCTTGGAATGACATGGTTTAGGATCATTTTAAAAATGCACAGATGCTTTTACTATTATTATTATTATTATTATTATTATTATTATTATTATTATTATTATTATTATTATTATTATTCCATCTCCAGACACATATCATGAGTAAAATGAGCAGTCAGCACCATGGCTGAGAATTTCTGCCTTCAAACTGCAGTGTGCCAACAACAGTCTCAGAAATCCAGATTCAGACAGACAGGTTTTATGACATCATATGTACCAAGGAACCAATCAAATCACTTGTGGCTGGGACATTGGATTTCGAAATCGTGTCGTGGCAGACTTTGTGATATCAGCAAATATCGTATCGCTGTCCAGAGAATCAATATAATATTGCATCGTGATGAAACTTTACATCATCCTTATTTTTTTAGTATGTCCGAAACCTTAGTGTGACACCAATGGTACGCGATGTGCATACTATTTCCGGTGAAATATTACAGTATGCAACACTGGACACTACTCTGGCATAAATATCCCACAATGCAATGCAGTAGTGATGACAACATTCATAACAGAAAAACGGACAGGCAGCTCTGTAACATTAACAACGCTTCAATTTACATTTCTGCAGATTAAAAATCACCTGTGACCGTTGGATTAGCTGCTTACCTTTTTTTTTCAGTAATTTAAACATTATCTGGCGATGACAGTAGAGCTGAGGTTGGTTACCATGGTTACATGTCCAACCGGCAACCGTGTCACACGGTAATTACAGATCAGAGCGTCTGAAAAGATTCATACTATTGTTTGTATACACAAAAGTATGTTGAGCAGTAGTATACATATTGAGTATGTAGTACATAGTATGGCATTTCAGATGCAGCCTAGATGTGCTTGCAGCCCCTTTTTAGTTTTTTAAAAAACTTTTTTTGTGGGAAAACCATGTTAAACAAAGTATTAATCATAGCAGAGTATTTTTTTTTACAAACTTTAAAATGTGCCTGGAGGAGATCTTTAACATTCTAGTGCCCCGCCTAGTTACACCTCAGCAATAGTTACACAGACAAATCTTTACTTTATTCTACCGTCTTCAGAAAAAAAGTCCCTAAAATAACAGTATCTCGAGCCTCGATTAAAAAAATCCCTCACTCCTCTGCTCCAGGTGCTTCACACGGCCGAGGCTTTCCAGAAGATCCTGCGGGAGGAGGAGAAGAGGAGGAGGAAAGAGGAGAAGAGGAAAGAAATCAGAAAAGGCCCTCGCATCTCCCGCTCCCGCACCGAGCTATAGCGCTGCGCCGCGGAGGAGGAGGAGGAGGAGAAGAAGAAGAAGTAGGAGCATACGCACAGTCCACAAGGGGTGGCTTGACTTGTAGACTCCCGACGACAGTGAAGGAAATAAAAAGCTGTCATCACTTGTACAAAAGCCAGGTGCTCTGCTGAAAACCAGAGAGGGACCCTCAAAGTGACACAAAAAAGTGAAGGTTAGTCAGTTTCTGACAAAGGCTTGAATCACTGTGCACCTACAGTGATTTATAATTGGAAAATGTCACGTTGTACAGGAGGTAAAAAGACGTCTCCGGAGCAGGAGTTGATAAGGGAAACTCATTTTTGATAACTTGAGGATTACATAACTGTACTTTGGAATATAATTCATTTTAGTATAATCTTAAAATCCACTATATTGTGTCTGCTCTAGATTTAATGTGTCTAAAACCCCTTCAAATACGCGTGTTTGCCAAATAGAAAAATATGTCCTCACCATATTAAGTTCGTTTTATGGTTCGGTTCAGCTTGAATTGATGATGGAATACAGTTTTTTTTTTTCCCCCTTCAACTGAGATTTGTTGGATATTTCTAGATTTTATGAGTCGGCAGATTCATATTCTTAAAGAAGGAGGACAGTATTCCTTAATTTGTTCTTTTTTTTTTATGTCATTTTGAATCATTTTTTATTTTATCACCATCTTCAGTGAGTTTTCCGTTCACACAATCTCTGTAGTTTAATAAGAATTATGTATCCTGTTGGAAATATGTCACTCAGAAATACAGTGTATGATCCTCCATCTTGTAGCCCTGCATCTGTTTCTGTGTTCAATATTTTCTTTTTTTGTATTTTTCTGTTTTACCTTTGCTGGAAATTGACATATTTTAATGGTTTAGATATATGGAATTGAGATTGATGTAATTTTGAAATAGTATTACGACTGTTATAAAAAACTATATGTGTATATTCAGAGAAATAATATCATTGCTGCAGAATGAACAAGCCATTTTGTTATCAAAGTTAATGAAATAAAGAGACTCTGATATGTACAAAAAATGTGTATTTCTAAGGTTGTCGAAAGTATCGATAGTTAGATGCTTTTTTGATAGCACGTGTTTGAAATTATACGATTTCCATTAATTATACATTCAATAGTATCGAAAGTACCAAAGCTATTTAAAAAAACAGATTGAAAATTAGATTTTCGACCCAAGGTTGCACTGTTGGTATGTGTAGGTTAATAAAAAAAAATGTTTTTTTTAAGGAAAGAAATATCCTATTTTGTGTGCTTAGGATTTTTTTTTTTTTTTTTGCCATGGTATTGTAAGATACAAAGGAGTATTAGAGCCAGGCATAAGGAAAAAAAGGATGATTTTTTTTTTTGCATGTAGAGAATAAAGTCGAAATACAATGTCGAGAATAAAGTCAAAATGTCAAGATTGACGCCCATATTTGGTTTCTTCTCAAAATTTCGACTAATCTTGACCTTTCGACTTTATTCTCGAAATTGTATTTTGACTTTATTCATGACATTTTGTCTTTATTCTTGACCTTTCGACTTTATTCTTGACATGCAAAAACATTTTCTTCATTTTTTTTTTCTTATGCCTAGCCTTAATACTCTGTCGTAGAAAGAGGTGTTGAGTAAGTTATCACTTTTTATTAGCACCAGCCACCAGCCAAATGCTGGTAAAAATTGCAAGTGGCTGTTAGATTTGCTTCTCTCACCAGCCAAAAAAAAACCAATGATGGTAATCTATTGAGTGGCAGGTGGTCAAATAGTTAATTTCCAACCCTGCTAGATGTTTAAAATTCTGGTATCACGGTGTATTTCATATTCACAGTACACAGTGTTTGTGGGTCCTGGCTAGAAGGTAACCCCAAAGTCTCGCGAGACGGGTAAGGTTCGGCACTAATCTCGGATAGTTAAGGTTAGATTGGTATGGTTAGATATTAACCTCGAATGGTATGGCAACCTGGGTATGGATAGGCATTAACCTTGAATGGTATTGTCGGGGTTAGGTGGTCGGCAAATTAGTCTCGCGAGAGTTTTTGACGGTTTTCGCCGGTTTTTGCAAATCTAGGGTTACCTTATAGACACGACCGTTTTTGTGTTACATCTAGTTGTACAGATCAACCAACAGAGGGCAGGCCGTCACCAAACAGACTTTCTACAACTAAAGTCAGTGTTTTTGTTTGGGTCGTTCAGAGCTAAACCCAACATGTAGCTAACATAGCTACACTCAGAAACTAAAGCTTGAATGCAGAGAAGAAACGACATCTTTTACTAAGACTGAGAGGTGTCTAATCACGTGGAAGCGGGTAAGACAATCTTTCCATGTCGCGACAGTTGCTGTTTTGGTCATAAGTTAGCAACTTGCTAAAGCTACATGTAGCTTGCTAATTAGCTGTTTGCTGTCGACATTTGTTAAAATTAGCTAGCGCCGGCTTGCTAATAGATAGCAGGGATTACATTTACACGAGGCATTTGGGATTAAAACTTGATCTCTGAATTTGATGTTTGAGTTTTAGTTTCAATGTTGCTTATCGGGGTAGTTTTTGACTTATAAACAGCACTAAGTGGGTAACGCTAGTTCTCTTATATAACGTTACTTAGCTATTCAGTTGTGATGTTTTGTTTCTGTCCAGAAGCTTCCTGACAAACACTGACTTTTCTAGGCTGTAACACAAAACAATACATGTATTGTCTTCATTTGCTTGTGTAATAGCAGTGAACCTATCAAAATGAAATATCAATAGTCTGAGTAGACACTTTCTGTTGTGCAGTTTTTCCACCAGGGGGATTAAAGAGGGAAAAGGAGCCAGCTGATGATATGGAGGGTGAGAAGGAAGGAGAGGACTCTGAAACCAGATGGAATGAAGAACTCCGGTTGGTCCTCATCGGAAAGACCGGATCTGGCAAGAGTGCATCTGGAAACACCATCCTGGGCCAGAGGCAGTTCCTGTCACAGATCAGCGCTAGCTCTGTCACCCAGATTTGTCAGCTTGGGAGCACAGAGCTTGCAGAGGAGGAGGATGCTGCTGAGGAGGAGGAGGAGGAGGATGGCCAGTCTGTCGCACAGAGGAGGATGAGGAAAAGGAGAGTCACGGTGGTTGACATGCCGGGGTTTGGGGACACTCACCTGAGCGTGGAGCAGATCCATGCAGAGGTAGCCAAATGTGTGTCTCTCTCTGCCCCTGGGCCACATGCGTTCCTCCTGGTGGTGCCGATAGGACGATACACTGACAACGAGAACCAGGCTGCCTGCGAGTTGACCAAGATATTCGGGGAGGATGCAGTCCGTCATCACACGGTGGTTCTTTTTACCAGGGGTGATGACTTGGAGGGCATAGGGATCGAAGATTATCTGAGGGAGACCGCACCTGCTGGGCTTAAGGCTCTGATTGACAGGTGTGGCGGCAGGTACCACGTACTCAACAACAAAGATCCCGGTAACTCAGCGCAGGTTAAAGCACTCTTAACGAAGGTGGACAACATGGTGAAGCAGACTAACAGAGGGTTTTATACCAACGTCGTGTTTTTAGAAGCAGAGGCCGCCATCAGGGAGGAGCAGAAGAGGATGTTGAGGGAGCGAGGGCGAGCAGAGGGGGAGGAGCAAGGCGGAAACAACGGCAGCACGGAAGAACAGGCTAAACTTGCAAAGCGAAGAAAGTGCGACTTGGAGTTTAACAGAGCGGAGAGCGCCGATACAGGGGTCAGGAGGAGGAGGAGGGAGTTGGAGAGAGGAAGCGAAGATGATTTTAGGGTGGAGAGGTGGACGGAGGAGAGCAGCGGCAACGCCTTCGGCTTCCTGCGAGACGGAGTCGAACGATGCAGGGACCGCTTCAGAGGCAGGGCCTCGCGCAGCAGGGCTGTGAGCAGGCGACGCTCTCTCCGTTCGTCCTTGAGGAGGGAGGCCGCGCTCTCTGCTACGGTGCTGCGGAGAGTTAAGATCCTGGTGGCTGCAGGAGCCACGGGCATGGCCGTGGGGGCGGTGTTCGGGGCGGCCGCGCCTCTAGCGGCTGCGGCCGGCGCGTCTTTTGTAGGGAACTCGGTCGGTTTCGCCGCGGGTCAGTTAGCTGGCATGTCCGTAGCGGGGGGCACGGGTGTCGGGAAAGCTGTGGGGGCCATAGTGGCGGCAGCCTCTGGGAAAACTGCAGTGGCTCTGGGGGCGGCGACGGGTGGGGTTTTGGGTGGTTCTGTCGGAGCCCTTGTTGGTGCTGATGCTGACAGTCCAGGGGAGGGCGCTCTGGATGCCCTGGGGCAGGTTAGTGTCATAGGGGCCTCTGCTGTGGGCGTGGCAGCAGGCGTGGGAAGCACCATGGGGGCTGGGGCCGCTTTAGGCGCAGCTCTGGAGGGAGCAGCTTTCAGCACAGGGGCCCTCGGTGGAGCAGGTGTAGCCAGTGCTCCCGTGTTAGCGCCAGCAGCAGCGGCCACTGTAGGAAGTGTAGCTGCAGGTACGGGGGCTCCTACGTGTGCCGCAGCCGGAGCAGCGTTAGCTCAGGAGATGGCGGCGAACGTCTCGGTGGTCGCTGTGTCTCCCGGTGTATGTGGGTTAACGGGACCCATCGTGGCATCGGTGGCCAGCAGGGTCGCGTCCGACCCCTGGGGCACCGCGGCGGTATCGACGCGCATCCTGACCGCAGTGGCGGAGATAGGCAAGGCCGCGGCGGGCATCGCCCTGGCCGGTGGTCTGGTAGTGAAGGTGGTGAAGGAAAAAGTCAGATGTGGCACAGGAACAACCGAAGCCAGTTACTCAGAGAAGAAGTCGTACGAGGTCTACTGGAACAAATGAGACCGGAGTCATAATCCAACGGATGAGATCATATATTCATGTTTTTAGTACTTCACTCCACAGTAGCTTCCCTTCAGTGCGAGATATTTGCTATGCAAACCACCTCAAAGATTAAATTATAATTGATAACAGAGAGCGGAAACTGTATTTGCAAATATTGGTTGGAGCTGTTTGAGGCTGGTGAATGAGTTCGGTGACATTTGCAATGATGTGTGGGAGGCCTTATTAGAAAGACAAATTTCAAAATCAATTTTCATAAGATTGTGATGCATCTCAGAGCTGATTGATTTTTAACTAGACCTAATGTCTTCATATACATTCTTTTTTAAAAAAAGAGAAAATTTAAAAAAAAAAAAAAAAAAAAAAAGGACATTTACTCCTGGAAACTGGCCTATGAATTTAATAAAGGTTTACAATTCGAATTTTTAAAAATGTTGACCTGAACTGTAAACAGAACATTTCTTAAGCATCATATGACAGCGTTTGCTGGGTGATATTAATGTGTAAATGTAATTGATCTTACTCATGACGGTAATGGGTTTTAAAAATAAACCAAATGAGTGACGTATTATATTTAGATCCTAAAGTGTTTGTACTGACAGATAGGGCTGGGCGATAATTCAATATGATAATCGTCTTTCAATGGAATGATGAAATCATACATGGAGATGAATATGTATTGATAATAAGAAGCAAATACTGATTCAATTTTCTCAGAAAATCTGATGTGAAATATTTTGAAGGGGATTTCATTTGAAGATTGCAGTTTTGTTTTTATATCACACTATTTGTGTGCATGCATGGAGACATAGTCAGTGTATAGCTAGAAAAAAAGTTTTTTTTTTCTCTATAATTTCACTTTCACAGTTAAATGAGAAAATACTCAGTACTTTTCATTTACATATACAAAATTGTATACAAAAGAGTATACAAAATAGGCTTTACCATG
>JAOVVB010139535.1:0-12080 GCA_028570985.1 Heterobranchus longifilis
TTATATCTTGGTTTTTTTTAATTCTGTACAAAAAACGCATGTAGCCTACACACGAGCTTGTCCATTGAAAACAAATACACGGGCAGAAATAGGCCCAGACGTGCTGTGAATGAGACCTTTGTGTTGTGTGTCTCAGGATAACTGCAGGTTGAAGCCCAACGTGGACCAGAAGAACAGTGATAAGGACAGCCACGGAGACGCCTGCGATAACTGTCGCTTGGTGGAGAACCCTGACCAGAGGGACACCGACAGCGACGGCAAAGGGGACGCCTGTGATGACGACATGGATGGAGACGGTATGGAGATAAATTGCATCATCGCTCGTGCTTATATAACCAGCACCGAAGGCACTCACTGTTATGACTTATTACTCTCCTTCACATTTCCACCCTGCTCTTACATTAAATTACAGACTGATTTTTACAGTATGCGCATCTCTCTAAATCATGTTATAGAAATAAATCACTGTGTAGTAGCAGCCTATGGATGCTTTTATAAGCCAGCTGAGGCATAAGAAACATCACTGCAAAAAAAAAAGAAAAAGGGGAAAAAAAAGTCAAGGCCAATAGCAGTCTGACCCCTGAGCGAACACAAGCTTTGATCATCCACCAGCATGATTACACCTCAAAGAACCCCACAGGAGAGAAGATATCACTGCTGCTTGACCTTTATGCATTAATGGTGCTGCTGCTGCCTCCCTGCGATGAATAAAAAACAGCATCTGAACACAAACCAGTGTTTACCGACATAGCAAATGCAACAGTGCAACCAAGTGGTGAAATGACAAATAACATGCCATATGATTATAGTTTACATTCAGATTCAGATTCAGATTCCTTTAGATTCAGATTCCTTTACTGGATGTAACGTCTCAATTTTTCTATGCATTCATCAATCAAATGTAAATTCACTGATTGACTTCACTGTTTTGAGTGTTTGTCAAGAAAAAAATCTTGCTTACTGTAATCACTTCTATATATATATTTTTTTTAAAATATATATAAATCAGTTAAGTAAACATCCCATGATAGTATCAATGTAATCATCATTCCATTTTGGCAACACCCATATTTGGTAATAATTTCACTCAGCAGTAATATGGTTTGTTTTGTAAGAGAGCTGCAGCTAATGATTATTTTCACTACAAACAATCTTCCGGTTACTCTCCCCATTAATCGACTGATCTATAAAATGACAGGAAATACTGAAAAATGTCATGAAGCCCAAGGTGATGTCTTCAAATAACTTGTTTTGTCTGACGATTGGTCCAAAAGCCCAAAGATATTCAATTAACTATCACATAAGAGTAAGAAACGCAGCAAATCCCCACAATTAAGAAGCTGGAACTAAAAAAAATGGTTGGCATTTTTGGTGGAAAAATTATTGTGATTGTCAGAATTGTTGCAGGTTCATATTCAATCAACTAATTGTTGCAGCTCTAATTTGTAAATACACTTTGTAATCAACAAAAAAACTAACTAAACCAAAAAAATCACTCATATCCTTTGTGAGAGCCAAAATCCAGAATAAGTGACAATGAAAAAGTATTTATTCTACGACAGTAAATCTGTAGCTGCCACCTCTGAATATATCATACATGACAATAATCTGTATCCACTGCTGAGAAGGAGTCAGACTGACTGCTAAATAACACGAATCATCTCCTCTTGTTGACTGGCGAGCAGGCCTAAAGAACTTTCTGGACAACTGCCAGCGTGTCCAAAACAGAGACCAGCTGGACCGGGACGGAGACGGAGTGGGAGACGCCTGCGACAGCTGCCCCGACATCCCCAACCCAAACCAGGTCAGTCAGAGCCAGATCCACATAGACGGATGGATTTACAGCTGTGGTGGAAAGTAACTGATTTACTGTACTTAAGTACAATTTTGGGGCATGTGTACGTTAACTGAGTGTTTCCATTTTATGCTTATATTTCTATTCCACTACATTTCAAAGGATAATATTGTACTTTTTACTGCACTACATTTATCTGACAGCTAACATTACTGGTTACTTCTGAGATTAAGATTTTACATACAAATATATGATAACACAATGTTAATGATTAAACCTTGTGACCTCCTACAAAAACACTGGTGTCTGTTTGGGGCTCCAGGTCACACTTGAGATGTCTCTGAGTCACGGTTAAAGTTACTTCACCGTCTCCTGCAGAACACAATTGTTTTGGAGAAAGTGCAGCAAGCCCAGACATCACAGTAAAACATATTAAATAAGAACACATGTGCGACCATGTGTTTTTACATGTTTACATGTGGAGCATGTGTCTCACAAATTCCCCTTTAATCTTCTCAGCTGGTTTCCTTTAAATAATCTTTTGAGACCCAAAGAGGTAAAAGTATCCAAGATCTCACCAAAAAAATAAATTACAAATATTAGAGAGAAGTCTGAAAAGTGAATACTGTACAAATTTGTGTTCTTTATATTTATCTTCCCGACCCACAAAACCACCCAACTGTTTAGTTAAGACTAGCTCCACCTACAGTAAAATGCTGCTTACACATTGATGCATCAGTATTAACAATCTAATAAAGTCATATATAATATAATATATTATAATATAATAATATAATATAATAAGTAATTTTACTGTGGAACGAGTAGCACTTTTTATTTTTAAGTACATTTTGCTGATAATACTTTTGTGCTTTTACTTAAGTAGGATTTTAATTGCAGGACCTTTACTTGTAATGGAGTATTTTCACACTGTTGTACTGGTACCTTTACTGAAGTAAAGGATATTAGGAGTACTTAATGTGAGAAAATGATGCTTTTAGTGAACTCTCTGCACTTGTTTCAGTCTGATGTCGACAATGACCTGGTCGGAGACTCCTGTGACACAAACCAAGACAGGTGATAATATCGTCACACTTTCTATGTTTCCATTACGACTCGTACTACAGCTTTCATTCACGTCGTATGATCGTGTCACTTCCCCCTGTAGTGATGGCGACGGTCACCAGGATACCAAGGATAATTGCCCGTTCGTGATAAATAGCTCCCAGCTGGACACCGACAAAGACGGATTGGGTGACGAGTGTGACGACGACGATGACAACGACGGGATCCCTGACATTGTACCACCGGGACCAGACAACTGCCGGCTGGTACCAAACCCTGACCAGATAGACGACAACAGTGAGTCTCTAATACATAACACTGCTCCATATACCAGGTTACAGTAATGTTCAGATGATTCTTGATATATTTGGATGAAAACCAGCATGGTGACCAGAGATAAATGTTCAGAATTTCATTCTCCCTGAACTATTCCTGACTTAACTTTACATTTCACACCCACACAGATAAAATAAAAGCAACCCTGAGCACATTAAGTGGAAGTTTTGTTGGGTAAAAGCCAGCACCCACTTGTAACTCATTGTGACATTATTTGTGTAAAAAACTTTTGGAGTCAATGGGAGTGGAGTGTCAATTCAAATCAAGTGGGGCAAAGCAGTTTTTGTTGGCAGTCAGTAAGTTAAGTGATGTAGAGTGGAGCCAACAGTTTGGAGTATACCAAAACACAAAACGTTTATTCACCTGAGTTTCAGAAATTAACCAAGATGCCCACAAGACATTCACACATTTGCCAAATTGAGCATCAGTAGCACAGAATAATAACCTGACCTGATGCTTTGTTTACACAGAAACATCTCAGAAGCCGTCATAGGGAGACGAAGGGATGACGTCTTTTTGTAGGTCGACCCAGAAGTTAGCATCGCCACGTTCCCTCGTCAAAAAGCCTCTGAGATTTTTGAATTGGATTTTGGATCATTGCAGTCGTTTTGTCTGACAAGATAATCTCTCCATATGAACACCACTTTTATGATTTTAAAAGTGTAAATCGCCAGAAGTAAAAAGCTAATCTTCGGCTATAAACGAACTACACCATCGGTTGCTTTTCGCAGCCTACGTCACCGTCACCGCTATTAAACTGACGGTGACGTTTAATGTCCTCGACAACCTCTGTAGTCTCATTTAGCCGCTTGTTAGCAACCGCCTTTTTAAACACACGTAAAAGCTTCGAAATTCACCAGCGAGGTATTTGCAGACGTATTTTATGTCGTAGAACAAAACATTAAAATCGCCGAAGCTTGTGTTAACCACAGACCTTCGTCTAAACAAAAACACATTCAGAAAACGCATTGACTTGATAATTTTGTATCATTTACAAAATTAACATCATGAAGAAGACTTGAAACTAGCGATTGAGACCATAAACTCAGTATAAAACTGTTTACTGAAGTAATAAAATCAAGTGAGAAGTAGGCTCATTTTCTCATTGACTACAGTCTGTGATCAAGAGATATGCAAACCGAAAGACTGAATGTCGAATGTTTCTTCACATCTTTGCTATGACTAGTCATAGCAATACCCATCTCCATATCACTGAGTCAGCGCTGGAGGAAAGTCTGGCTTCAGTGTGTTTTCACTCTGGGATAGGAGGAAAAACCGCAACACGAAGGGGAGGGACGTCCTGCGAGTGAAGCTTTATCCCTGCACTGTTCACCCGGTAAGCCAGACTAGCTGTGACTAACAAGCGTACGCAGTGTGACTCAACATCTGCGACTATAGTTACTTCATCCTGAGCAACATTTTTGATGAGTGCCATGATTTCAGTACGACTGTGGTGTCATTTCAAGGAAATTAAACTGAAACTAAAACCAACAACAACAATGACCACATAGTCGTGTTTCATTTCCTGTTGTGCAATACAAACAAAAGTACAAAGTTAAGTACAACAGTTGAACGTTTGTATCATACAGTGAGTGCGTGTAAGACGTGCGAAAAAAAATCTTCAATGGGCAGAAAAGAGAAGACAAGAGAAGAAGAAAACAAATACTGACTTTAAACTGACTTGTACGTCAGCTGATCAAATTATAGATCCTCTTTCTTTTGTCCTGCTCAGACCACAACAGCTAATGCAAGGAGAGTTTGTGTTTACCTTCTCTCTTTGAGGGGACAGAGGCCTGTCCACTGCAGGGTTTTGGGGTCATAGCATTCAACAGAGTCGAACAGCTTCCCGTAGGAGCCCCCACCGATGGCATAGATCTTCTTATTCATGGAGGCATAGCAGCCGACCTGAAGGAGAAGACAGACAAGTCACGGCATGTGGAAAATGAATCACGTAGTCTGAGGATTGTAATGGCCATGGGCCCATTCAACTCGGTCATTTCAGTTACATTATTAAGTGTGTGTGTGTGTTAAACTTTCCAGGCGAAGATAACTGGTAATGAGAGACCAAAAACAAATAGGCAACAACCAAATAAGGAGGTAGGAAAGGTCCATTTTTTATGTTCTGATACATGCCACAACATCTTGAACGTCTCAGGTCTAATCACGATTATTCATTGATTTTAGGGACAAAATATCTTCATTGCGCTTCAAACGGAGCACTGCTTTCACCTCCATGTTGTGTTACATTCCTGTTATTGTACACATCTTTGCATCAACATAAGACCAGTCCTCATTCACAGCGACTCTCCTAGAAGCAAAATATAAATGAAATTGACCCTTCGCTCAGTCCCGCCTAATATAGCTTATTTCAGCAAACAAATACTTAAATGTTCTTAACTACTGAATATGTTAAATAAATACTACTCAAGTCATAATCCAAGGTTTTCTGTATAGTTTCAGTACAAAGTGTTAATAAGAGCTCCACTGTGAGGACGGAGAATCTCGTGCACAAGCGTATTTAACAAGATATGGTTTTATTCATCGTTACGGTGGATTTACATCAGCTGCGGAAAGCGACGCGAAGTGACAGGAAGTTCTGCGTGATTCTATTTGTCGGCCATGTTTAAGTAGTTGTGCCGTTTACGGCTCGCGATCTGGAGCGATCATTTCAGCGTGTAGCAAGAAAACACACTGATAATCTATTATAAACCATGTAAAACACATATTATACATGATATAAATGATTGGATTGTGATAAATGATCAAACATGCATCCCCTGTGCCAAGCCTTGTGATTTTCCCTGCTGTTAATATTCCTCCGATTTTTACCCCCCGCATGATGACATTTCATCCACTATATTTATTAGAAGAGTATCACTACTGTTTTTGATACTACTGTTTGCTTTTTAAATGATGTTATTATCCACATATTTGTCAGTTGTGTCTAAACAGAGAGGGACACAGACAGCCGGTGTGTGTGTGTGTGTTGCTCTTGGAGCAGGCAGACACACATAGTACACTGACACACACACAAATCAGCTACACATGTGGTTAGTAAACAGCAGAGGGGCAGAATCGCTTGTTGACCGGCGCGGTCAGAAATTCGCTAACAGCCAGAGAATTTTCCGATCACAGCGATGTAAACCCACTGTTACAATTAATCATGACATTGATTTTAGGTGATATAGATCTGATATAGAAAATGACATTTCATATAAAGGTTACTACTGAGTTGTGACATTATTGTGTCCCAGGCATCAACTGTGTTACATGTTCTACTATCCTGTCAGTGTGATATTTGTGTTATTACCTTGCGGATCATGGTCATACTGGTCTGCGTTTTCCAGGTACTGGAGTGAGGGTCAAACACTTCAACAGTGATCAGCTCGGTTTCTTTGTTCTCTCCTCCGAGAACGTAGATCAGACCGTCCAGCTCCACCACCCCAAAGTTCTGACGAGTCTAGTGACATGATAATCAAACCACAGCAACGTCCCACACATTCAGTTACACAGAAGCCCAAAACATTAACATTATTAATGTTTTTCATGCATAAGTACTGTTTAGTGTTTAACAATATATAGTCAACATATAGGGCCCTATTTAAATGATGTATAGGGCATGGTCTAAACCAGTGGGTCCCAACCTTTTTTCTTAAGGGACCCCTTTTCTTTATTGAGTAAACTTCCCCTGACTAAAGCCGGAGATATACTTATTTTTAATTGAAAGCATGACGCTGCCTCACATATCCTTCTGTCCTTTCATTGTGTACATACTCAGAAATTAAAGCAACACGATGTCTACAAGAACAGGTGGTTAAACAGCATGTATATCTCCTGCTTTAGTAACACTTTATGGATATTTCATATTATATTCAATGCATAACAATAACAGTACAGATATACAATTATCCCAAATAGTGAAAGCAATTAACGGCAGGATGTTTGTGTAAAATGAGCGATTTGGATTAATTTTGAGCTGATTATTGCCTGTCAATATTGCATCAGAGATGAGTTTTCGTGTTATTTTTAGGAATAGAATTAACTGTATTATGTTTGCATAATCATACATACTTAATAGTGCCCATGTCCTGTGATTTTTTTTTTATCCTGTGATCTTGAATAATAATCAAACTTTAAAAATAACAATTTCATTTAGTTTTCTTCACAGAAATGAGTGAAATGCTGAGATATCAGCCAACTCTCTCTCTCTATATATATATATAAAAAAACAAAACTGACGTAGTAGACTGAAACATGCAACAACAGAACAAAACTCCTGTCATGCCTGACCTTCTTAATATTGCGCTGGAACTCCTTGTGTCGGACAGGCAGGGTGCAGAAGAGCTGCTGCAGGCTGACGGTGGTGCCCTGCTGTCGGGGATGAGGTGACCGCTGCACCAGGTGACCTTTGTGGTCGAACACCAGCTTGGTCCCCACCTGGCTGGACTCATGGCACGTCACCACGCCCAGGTCACTGCGGAGGGAGTTTAAGATGATGAGGTAAAAGTAAAGAGGTAAGAGGTAAAGTAAAATCAGTGTACAGTATGGAAAATAAGAAAAGAGAGTATGGAGAAATATTTGTGTTTCCAGACTATTACCCCATTCTGTATCAAATCTGGACATCCACGACCAAATTAGTTTGCAATGTATTTGCTATGTATACATGCAATATCTTTGTATTGCATGTATACATAGCATCACAAATATATCTTTTCTGCGTAAGGAAACCAAACATTTCTGGCTGTGTTCAGTCGTTTCCATGGACACAGTGAATAAACAAAGCTGCACAAGTGCTGTGAATGTTTAATTATTTACCTTTTTTCAACTAATTTTCAGTTCTTTTTTATGAAAGAGACTAAAACATATGGGGGGGGGGGACAATAATAAAAGATTTTCACTGCAGAATAGCCACATGATCTCAATTTATTCTGGCCATGTCAAAACAAACATGCTAACGTTTCAGCCGTGTGGCCTTCATCAGAGCAGTTGGTGAAATTGAGATCAGTCAACTTTGTGCTGAAGATCTGTGTGCGTTTTACCTCAGAGCGCATAAAGAGCTGAGGGCTTCACCTCTGAAGCCAAACGTTTCCACATGCATGAGATCAGAGAAGTCCTTCAGCTTTGACGTGTGATGCTTCAATGCTGTGGAACATACAGAAGAGGTTTCAGTTACTGGGCAGACTTTGACTAACAGGGAGGAGATAAACAACACTTACTCAGTCCTTCAAAGTTGGCCTCTTCTACTCCTTTGCCGTTGTCTGACACTTCCACGAGTTCAGCTCCACACTCCTTCAGCCTGACATCTGCAACATGCAACCCAAACATGATGTTGGAATTTCTACCCATATTTTTGCTAAATCAATACCTCCTATTGTAGGCTCCTTCAGTAATCCATCCATGAGTGGGTTATCAAAACTAGGGCTGCGACGGTATGGATTTTTTTTAAATGTAGGCTCTCTCTCTCTCCAGCAAACCCCAGTATCATGTTTAATTTTTTAAAAGAGACTGCAAAGAATGTGATATGCTGTGTGCATCAATACTTACCAACATTGGTGGCCCCTGCATCGATGCTGTTTTCCACCAGCTCTTTGACAGCCGTGGCCAAAGTCAGCACCACCTGTCCGGAGCAGATCTGATGCACGGAGTGCTTGTCAATAGCCTTGATGGCTCCTGCAGGTTCAGAGCTGCTGAGAAGAAAACCAGCACTCATTCAGTGACAGTGAACTTTACAGTCAGCTAAATGTATACTGCAGTAACAGATCTATACATGCACAGAGCAAGAAAAACAAAGATGATAAGCTCCTTAAAACTCTGCTCTATGATGATCTGTGATGAATAGGATTGTGGGAATGTCAGGTGACCTAACTATAAAATGTGAAGTTCTACGAGTCAATGGTCAATATAGTTAGAGAGTTGGCTGTGATGCCGAATTGTAGAGTGTATCCACATTACTCATGTCAGCACGTTTGTTTCTTTGGATGTAAATAAATAGCCATAGTGATCCATAAATTGGCAGATTTTTCAATGAAGTATGGTACAGGTTGAAGTAAATCTATATGACAACGTTAAGGGCTGGGCCTAAAAATGTAATAAGTGTATAACATTGAGATTTGCATGGTGTAAAACACATTAAATAAATATTTTGGTAGCTAACTTACCAAGCATCTGACATCTTCAAAGACTGAAAAGCTTCGGGAACAATTAATTCAAAATATTAAATGTGACTTCATCTGAAACAGAGAAAGGAGGAGACACAAACTAACATGTTACTATCCATGCAAATGTCGCTAGTTTATCTATAGAGATGACATTTTTGCTTTCA
The DNA here is from genome assembly GCA_028570985.1 of Heterobranchus longifilis. Classification (NCBI taxonomy): domain Eukaryota; kingdom Metazoa; phylum Chordata; class Actinopteri; order Siluriformes; family Clariidae; genus Heterobranchus; species Heterobranchus longifilis. The sequence goes on from JAOVVB010139535.1 coordinate 9,519, forward strand.
CATGCTGTAAACACAAAAGTGAAGTTGTACCGCGCGCACTGCGCAGACTGTTCGCGAGCTTCACCCGTGCGCAAAACTACGCAGGTTGACTATTACAATTTCTATATAAAAACTTGAGCGCGTAAGCAACCTAAGAAAAAACACACAAAATATAAGAGCGATAACAGTGTCAACAACGATATCGACGCTGTACATTTAAATAAGTAGCTTACTATCAAAAGCGTTGCCTCAAACTTTGTAGCGTTTCATCACCAAACCGGAACCGGAACTATCGAGTTGTTAGGGCGCGTATGCATTTACCTCATATAGTAAAAAAACGAATACATCGATTTGTTGCAAGGTCAATGGTTTGAGGCTGTACTACTATAATTATACTAGAAAACAACATGTTGTTGTTGGTGTTGCACTGCAATTCTGAGGTAAACCTTTTGTTTTCCACCACTTTTATACAGTCTGTGGTCAAAGCATTGTCAGACGGTCCCTGCACAGCTATTGAATCATGGCCGTCTTATGAGACCGTATGGGACACACTTTAGTGAGAGAAATATGTCTCTTCTAATAGCTTCATACGATGTAAACACCGGGGAAGGAATGATTTGACGAGTAGTCGGACGCAGCTTACTGCAGATATGAGGTGGCTGTTGTGACTTGGGCAGCGTTTTAAAATAAGTACTTTGTTTTGTCAAGTCATCATGTTTTTTTATACATAGGCTACCCTGTAAATATGTACAGTTCACCCTCCAGCAGCGGACTCCTGAGATCAGAGGACTGTTCTGAAAGCAGCAGCAGTAACCTTGTGGTCTTCCGCAACATTAAACCCGTCCGGAGACATGAAGTTGAGAGTCTGCTGAGTTTGGCAAGCGAGGAGGACGACGAAGTCCAGTTTGACAGTAAGCAGCTTTTCGTATTCTAGTCAAATGATGCGTTTACTGATCCGTATTGACTTGGCTTTGCTAGCGTTTATCCCACTTTACCCGACACAATGATACCAGAATAAAACGTATGATAGTTAATAGTTAAAGACTTTCTTGCTTTTATAATTAGGCAGGGGCGTAGTTGACCACGTGACCCCCCAGCCCCCCCATTGGCATTTTCTGCAGGTAAATAAAAGTCGGCCTAGAGATAATTTCTGACCTATCGAATAAACAGTGCAGGCATAACGCCTCATTTCCAGGGGCTAGGGATAGGACAATAATCGATTTTGTTGTGGATCACAATAAAAATTGCAATTACAATTTTTACAGTTGCTCATGGTGGATTTCCCTCACGAATTGACTGTAGTTTACTATAGTGTCCTATCTGTGATGCAATACAAATATTTCTTTTAAAAATGTTGTAAGATTTTGAGAAAAAAAGTCATAATGTAAAGTCGTAACGTTTTGTGAAAAAAACCTCACAATTCTATGGGAAAAAAAGTTGTAATGCTTCGAGAAAAAAAGTCGTAATGTTTCGAGAAAAAAGTCGGAAAGTTTCGAGAAAAAAACTATTTTATGAGAAAAATGTCCCAACAAAGCAAAATGTAAGGTAAAGTGATTCCAGTGTGTTTTTGTGCAGTTCTCAAAGGTTTAAGCATATTGTCAAGTTTGCTAGACAGATTTTTTAAAATCGCCTGCCCTTTTCCAAACAGTTTCTAATGACGACTTCTCACATGGTTCTGTGAAACAACCATCTGATGGCATCAGGTTAGGAAAATATAGCCACTTTCTAAAATTTACATTATTTATCTTCTAGCACAGTCATTGTTATACCATATTTTTAAGTACTGTAGACTTCAGTGCAATTCTCTTTTAAAAGCCTACCAGTATAGTGTTCTTTAATATACTTTTGGGCAACAAAATGCATTTCCATCTGTACATGTCTTAGTCTTTCCCTCAGTTTAGGACAGTCTGTCACCCTATACAAGCCATGATAGTGTCCCTGTATTACACAAACTGCAGCCTGTACGCCTCTAAGGATCAACTTTGATCCTTACATCATAGAAATAACCTGTCGAATAAAGATATTCCTACATATTTGGACAATCAAGTCCTGTTCTCTATTGCACGAAGATAAATTATTGCAAACCTGTTAAAGGCCTCTAAAATGTTTACACTGCAGTTTCAAGTAGATGTCTTAGTCTAAATATATACCACACAGTATATTTATACCACAGTATGTTGACTTATACCATGTTATTAAACCTATATTAGAAGAAGATCTTGTCTTAGGAATGTTGTGTTATTTCTTTCTATACAGCCCAACACTAATCAACAGGCTTTTAAAGGGGCACTCCAGTAATTTGAAATAGGACACTCATAAAGTAGGAGGGCTAGTGCAAGACAGATTAAAAATAGAATGGTCAAACTCAAAGCAATGGATGCTGGATGTTCAGAATGGGTGGATCCATGTATCCCATGATGCAACTTGATAACATCTCTTATTAGACCCTCCCTGCCTGTTAAATGCAGCCATCTTTCAGACTTAAAAAAAATTAAATATGAATAATATCTTTATTCAAGAACATTAATTACAAAACAAAAATGGGACAGTATCAATTCAGACAATGTAATCAACATATACAAC
>JAOVVB010139546.1:0-26224 GCA_028570985.1 Heterobranchus longifilis
GTCAGTTCATGGCTTTGTCATGGAGGCAACAAGGAGGCCTATCACGTGTGTGTGTGTTAACAGGCCTTCTGGGGAGAATGCTTCTATTGGACACTGAGCAGGACGTGGGATCATATACAACACCCTTGATTTAGTACGGCTTACTGTTTTACCTTTATCCCTGCTGGTGTGAGTCACTGCTTTCCTGAAGCTTCCTGCTCTGCGGTTTATCTTGTACTCCTCTGTGGATTGGTCCAGCATTACACGTATACACACACACGCTTCTAAATATTCTGAGGATTTTTTTTTTTTTGGTCTCTTTTATATTCATGTGATTTCTTGGTCTGTAAAGAATTTTACAATGGCCCTGTTTGTTAAAAGCACCTTATAAATATATTTAGATGGCCTTGAATTGACTTGATATGCTTACAGCTCCCACAACACTATACGCAGAGTGGAAAAATCCATTTTTCATTTTTGAGAAATCGGATTTAGGTTTTCATTACTCAATTATTTTCCACTGGAACTTAACCTAAGGGCGGTCTGTCATCAGAATGTGCACTACTCTCCTGGCCACATGATACACTCCCAAACATTGGATTTCCTTTGTCCCAAGTACTAAAATATGCAATTATGTATTTATTGCTGAGGAAGAAAAAAGGTTAAAGATTTATATTTTATGTAGTGTGCCTACACACCTTAGCAAGCAACTTTGTAAGCCACAAACGCCCGGCTCTTTTTGTTTGCTCGTTCAGGCTGGCAAAACACATTTTGAACTAAGACTGGGGAATCTGTTGATTTGGGAAGACAAACAGGCATCTTAATTAAATTCAAAGTGGTTTATGCGAAAGGCATTATTCAAATCATACCGTCTGTGAAATTAAGTTGGAATGCATTTGAAATGTGAAGTCAAATATACTGGAAGGGGAGGAAATCGTTTAATTAAATCCCTATAGTCGTCATTAGCATGCAAGCTTGTGGAGCCCTGGTCACAGATTACATGTGATGTGCTAAAAAGCTGACGAGCACTTTTATTCAAAAGTTATTAACTTTTTAAGCACCCAATTACGTCTGCTGGATTGCAAGCTCACAACTTATAATCTTCTAAGGCAACTTTAGCTTACGATCATTGTCCCTCTGAAGTATGGCCAATTAAGCCCTGTTGAGGCTGACAGAGGAAACATAGACCATGTAATGTCAATAAGATGCTATTTTTCCCTCTGAAAGTTAAAGCACAACTGTTCATACAGGAAAATATATCTTCCCTCAGTTCAGAGACAATAACATGCACAGCTAAGTGGAAGAATGGCACGATCGCACAATTAGCCAAACTGATTATTCAGCGTTCTTGTCTGCTTCTCGTGAGGCACGGCACCATGGAATTATATCATAGCTGAAACTGTGGAGGTGATTTTCACCGACTATCAGAGCTTTACCATCATGACACAGTGAATAGAATAAAAGGAAAAGCCAGATTCACCTCGAGAAAGGAAAGTTTGTTGTTGATTTACCTTGGCAGAAATCCATGTAAGACTCTCATATCCGTCCATGTACTTATCTTTTGACTACACTTTATTTACTCAGCTTTTTCTGAGCTTTTCTATTTTTCTCTCTTTCACCAAACTCCTTTTAGAAAACACAGAATATCCGTTTGTTGTTTATAAGAGGAATGTTCTGACTTATGCCAAAAGACTGATGTTTGAAAAAGTCAGATTGTTTTTTTTTCATACTCTCAGTGAGCACTGACGTACAATGATACAATGCTTTCAAAGAAAAACAAAAAGGAAGTACTTCTCAGAAACTTATCATTCACATAGTGTAACATTTCAAGGACACAGTTTTGTGCAAAACTCTTGCTCATGTAATACCAATGTAATATGACTTCATGCATTATTTTCTTTGCATGATAAACTGTTCATGCCTTGTGTGACATGTCCACATGCCACAGCATTTTCCAGAGGTCAGTCTTGGTATTTGTCAACTCATTGGAATTCTGCGAGCCAGGTAGGAGAGGAAGCTCATGCCGTGAAATTGTCATTGCAATGACTGCAGGGGGACTTGAGGGACGTGGGTCAGTTGACAACCAAATGACAGGGTAGTCCAATCGTTGACTACCTCCCAGGGCGTATGTCTCAGCGGCACACACTTCCCTGCCAGGAGACAGTGTAGCACAGTCATCCTAAGCTGTTGTGGCTTATGTTGGGATCTATCCAGCAGCCTGTTGTGACATCTTTCTCAACTTTTTAACCCGGTCGCAGTCACTTCCCTACAAAAGTCCAAAGCCATGACACTGATAGCACTTTAACATTGATACACACGGCTCTGTAACTGGCTGGATGCACAGAATGCAAGACAGCCAGTGCATGCATACAATTCAGACAGGTCACAATGTATTCCTCTTATCCATTGAGATTAAAAAAAAAACAAAAAAAAACATTACCCTAGAAATGTCTCTACTGATTGTATTCCATTTAAAATCACAGCCAGTGTAATAAGAAAAAAAGAACATTCGCTTTTAAGAGTGAAAATTTAACTTGGCTCCTTTGTGCTGTCTTTTTCTGGCTGAATTATTTAACACATTTAAAGCTTTAAATGTGTTAAATAATACAGTAATAATAATACATTCTTCCCAGTGAAAACTCTGATTGCTCTGTATTAATATGTTGCCTGTTACAAGTCCTCCAATCCATACGACCACTTAGGTCGTTTGTTCCTACCCTCGAATATGTCCCACATGAGTGTTTCCTAAATTAGCATCCCTCTGTGGTGAAATACCTTGCACAGAAGTGCTTCCATCCTCATACCTAAATGTAAACATCCCGATTTTAAACACGTCGTTAACGCTGTGAAACGGTCGCAGTTTGATTAGGTGTATGCACTAAAACTACTTGGTTATGTTGAGAAAAAGATTGTGGTTTGGATTAAAATCAGTACATTTGTTACATATACGTCTGCGCGTACGTACATTATGTAATTACGCACATGACATAGAATGTGACGTAGTTCCGTTTGTTACCTAAAGTTTTAATATCTTGCTGTTGTTTTTTAATTTCAAATGGGACACCTGGGTCAAAATATTGTGTTTGTTTGACCCATCCACCGCCCACCCTAAACCGACTTTCTCTGTCTTACTACTACGTTATGTGACTTCCTGCTTTGCTACTGTCATAATTACTACGGCCACTAGAGGGCGCCTAACAATAAAACATAAATATGGTAATGGTATGGTATGGTAATTGCTGCTTGTACAAACAACCTATGGGGTCGTTTTTTGGCGGAAGTCAGTCTTGAATACCTGATTTCATTGTAGCTACAGAATAGTGGTCACAACTTTTGTGCAATCCTACTTTCTTTACCCCGCAGCTCACACTTTAGTGTTGATTTGAAATAACCCAGAGCGCGGTTGGTTAAAAGATCCTGGTCCAAAACGACACTTAAATCCCCCAGTAAGCTACAGTAGCAACCAGGCCTGACAGCAAATCTTCGACTTAAAGCTGACGTGAAACTGAATAGCTTTCACCCAAGCCCCTGGTTTGACAAAACTATATTTGCTTTTAATCTTCTTATTGAGTCCAACGCTGGCCTTTTAAAGACCAATTGAAAAAATGTAAATCACATACAAATGAGGAGTAATTCTGATTTCCTCAGTCCGCTTGTCCCTCAGTGACCATATCCAATTTTCAGAGTTATATTATCAGGCTTGGTGAAGTGGTCAGCACACTAAAAAGGAGCTAATATCTGCCAGACCAGCTGCTCTGCTGAGGCACAGAGAAAGCTTGAATCACACTCTGCTCTGTTACCTCATTTAAATGGACAGACTGGAGCTAATTTTAAATAAAGTCTAATTACGGATATGCATTTGAAACGAAGAGAAACATAAGCTGCGGCTACCATCTAGTAGCAATTATTCTGCGGCATAATGCGTCTTAGAAAATGGAGTGAAACAGACTGAGACGCATTAATCTTTCTTTTAACTTTCTTTGGACCATATGAAGTCAAAGTTCATGGGTCATATAATAATTTTTCCTCCTTTGAAATGTTATCTTGTACGTTGTGTGACTGTGAAACAATGATTTCAAAGTATGTGCATGTCCTCCATCATAAAGTACTTCCAAGGGATAAACCAACCTCCTGCCAAGTAGCCCCAAAATTAAATATTGAACCACTGAAATGGGAATAATTCAAATGTATATGATTTATATAATATATTCTGCTCAGAGAATGAGAGTGGAACACGGATGACTGATTAGGCTTTTATCTTCACCAGTTCCCACTGATTATACTCAGAATGGTAGTAAAGAACGTCAGAAGATTGAAAGAGACCAAGGAGAGAAGTAACAATAGATGGAGTGCTATAGGATGTAGGTGACGTGTGTGCAGCAGCAGCAGCAGCAGCAGCATGGGGAAATTGAGCAATTTCGATTATATTTTGGCATTGAGTTTTTTTTTTTCTTTTCTTTTTAAAGTGTTGTTTATTTAAATATCCTGACCTTTCTTTGAGGCATGTCAGTCCTTCAGCTCACTGAAGCAGGATGCGGGGGTGGTATTGTTATACTTTGCACTCACACAGTGATATCCTTGCACCTCAAGGCATTAATTTCAGATGCTATAGGCGAGCACAGAAAAGCTGTGCTTCCAAAAGTATTGACCACTGTAAACCATAAGATATAGGACCGGCCATATGATCCATGCAAGTGCTGTAATGTACTTACAGTAATGGTGTTATGTCTGTAGCGGAGATGGGTATTAACCACCGGATCACTCTTCCAGAGTGCTGGAAGTATCATCATTCTGCATCCTCCAACTTCAACTCAACTTTATTTATTTAGCACTTTTCTTACAAACATGCAACAAAAGTGCTTCACAGAGCAAAATTGAAACAACACACGCACGCACACACACACACACACACACAAAATAAAAAAAATTGAAAATAAACAACAATAAATACAATTTGCAAGACTAAAATCTACAATGATAAAATGTTAAAAATCAATAAATAAAAGTCCATAGCATAAAATAAAATAGTAATGACCGGGACACCTTGGGGAAGTGGCCAAGTACAATTGGGGAGCAAAACATGAAAAAAATAAAAAATAAAATACAGTCCATGTACAAAAATTTGGTCCATATTGCCCAGCCATAATATCACTGATTACATCCTTTATTACACAATGCACCTGCCACCACCTTTCTATGGATCTATGAAATCTTAAAGTAAATATAAATGCATTCACATTAATTGCTGCCAGTTATGTCATACAGAGCACTGAAAGCCCACATAATGGTTGTCTTTGATTATGAGTGATTTTGTAAACATAACTGGTTGTTCCTCCCTTTGGGGTTTTTAGAAAACACTTCCCACTGTGACGACAGCCAAGCTGGAGCTGTATGTATTGACAAAAAAAAAAAACAACCAAAAAACTGTGACCTCTGTCAAAAGAAAAGGTCAGAATCCCAAATGCTCTTCCCCAAAAGACGTCCTGTCAGCTGCTATCACAAACAGTATTAACCCAGCTTGGTGGCACTCCTGCGGAAATCCCACCAGCAATTTTCACCATCTAAATGAACTGTCATTCTCTTGTCATAGTTAACTCTAACTGATTCTCAGCCACTAATCTCCTTAGCAGATATCCCAAAAGGACACTGATAAAAAAAAAAAAAAAAAAAAAAAAGAAATCTCGTGGAATGATTTCATAACAAATTCACATTTAGGTCATTTGACAGTCATTGTGGTTCTTTGAAGGGTTAAGGCCCATGGCAGTAATATTATTCATCATTCTGGGCAGTGTTTAATGGACATCTTGACATAATCTGCATTAACCAGGGATTTTATATATATGCCACAGTTAAGTAGTGGACAGTGATGGCCATATTCCTTTGGCATTCAACTGTCAGTCAACTTTAATGCGCTGGTCTACTCTACTGTGTTGCTCGTTACTAACTTGCTTAACAGTTTAAAATGTCCAATTACACAGTTGGGTGACCATTATGACAACACACGCGAGCGACATGACTGAGCCATTGAAATTGGTTTTGCAGTGTTAAATCTGAAATCCAAATGGCATTATGCAAATGATGATAAATATAAAGACAAAGAAAGTGATCGTGGATTTGCTTGTAGCTCTGCCTTCACTTCGCTGCTAAATATATTAACTGTAAAGCATTTAAGATAAAAATTCCTGAGGAAGTAGGACATTCAGGCTGCAGCTGGAAGCATAAACTTTTTTTTTTTCTCGTTTGGCTGTCACAATCATTCAAGTTCTTTGTCAGGCTTATTTTCATCGCCACATCTTGTCAGGAGTCTATTCATCACAGTCCACATCTGTGCCATGTGTGATTGATGCATGTGTTTGATGCCATCCAACTGCAAAACACCTCAAAAGTGAGGGTGCTCTTCAAAGATCGCCTTTACTTTTTCGTCCTGTCGATGTTTTGCTTGCACAGGCAGTCTCTCCCTTTCTCACACGCCAGCATCAGTCATATCGGAGCAGCCTCTCTCTGGTGATGGCTCTGTAAATAATATCATTTCAAGCAGGTAAACAATGTTCCACACCCAGCACCAACCATATTATTTCTTCTGTAAACTGATTTTCATTTTGCATCACTATACCAATGACCGTCTCTTGCCAGTTCCAGTCGGCCTCTGCTGCATGTTTTTGCAACATTATCATCTGCATCCAGGGGGGAAACTGAAATACAAGACGCAGAGCACACAAGTGTACAGAAACCACAAGCTACACAGACATTTAAATGAGAGTTTTCCAGCCCAATGCAAAATAGTTGCTTAGAAACATAATTCACAGGAGATAAGGTTGCTGCCTCCTGCTATGTATTTCAGTATTTCATTTTTGACTCAATTTGTTGGGTTCATTCTAGGCAAGTTCTTTGAAGCTCAATGCGCTTTATTCTGTGAAAGGTGGAATGCGGTCATCCTGTCCCAGTCCTCCTAACACCTGTTAAGCACAACTATAGATATCGGAAACCTACATCTTATAGCATCTCCAGACATCTTATAACAGATGTCTGGAGATGGTAACGCCTGGTGCAGGTGCTGATTACAAGCTGTTACAGGTGCAATAAATAAGGCTTTTACAGCTTCACAGCACAAAATGATCCTAAAAACATCTCTGGTGGTTTGATTGGGCTTTTGATCAATACCAATGACACAATGATCGCTCTGCTGGTTACTGAGGTCTCTGGATTTAAAAACTCACTTTTCCAGCCTGTGCTTTTTTGAAAACTCGCTTTCCAGCTTGTTTTGGAAGGATATGTCAATGCCTGCCTAAACTTTGAAATGGTTGACATTGCTACAGTGCAAACAGACATTTCGGTTCGAATTCTGCTCTAATTAGCTCAATTACTTTGCCTCCATTGTGAAAATAACATTTGTTTGTGTCAATTATGGTAAGTGGTGCCAGAGACCCGTCAGTGTTGTTGCTATTCCTTGTCATTGACAGAGGTGGGTAATGTGTGATCACTTATTACCCTTTTAATTACAGCATGTCATATTATTACATTTTATATACTTGACTTGTACCTACTTCCAAGGACAGAGAAAACTGGATTCATTGCTGCCATATTTGTGTCTCACTGCAGCTTGTTTTCAGCCGGTGTGACTCCTCTCACCTATCCCTGCATCAAATGACATTGGAGCGCAGGCATGTCCTATTACTGAGTGATACAAGTGTTCCTCAATTAAGGATCTCATTAAAGACATTTGATAAGCCTCCCTCTCCCTTGGGGATATCAAGAAACTCACTAAATCCCAAGCTAGAACAAAGTCCCCGACATTCAGCGCCACAGAACCAGAGTCAGACAGATCTAAGGGTTGTTTGTATATCTGGGGAGTGACAAAACTAGCCAGCACAGACATGCCACGCTGTGTGGTAGTGATTAGTCTCTGCAGCGCTGGATTTAATAGTGAGGATACAGACTTTTTGCAAAGCATGGTCCGCTCACCCTCTCTGACCTTCTCCAATAGAGGAGCCTGACTAAAACAAACGATGAGCATCTGCTTTGGAGTCAGTGTAGGTGGCAGAGAGACACAAACTCATCAGGCATCCTGGATCAGCGGCATATTTTACTCCAGAGTACAATCCTCAGCAGACTCCTGAGAACTCCTCCTGTTAGGAGTTAGTAAAACAAACTCACCATAAGAATTCTGACCTTGGTTGGATGATTCCCTGGTGATTGTGGAAATATTTTGGGGGCACACAAAGTAGGGCAAGGCCAAAACATAATCTACACTGTTTATCAAATCTCCTGTTTTCACTTAATTAATAAACAAGCCTTAAATTAGAAAGCAACACATGTGAATACAGTAGGTTGACCTCCAAAATGTGTCCTTTCTTATTCCTCATTATCCCAGGTGTGCACGTAATTTCTGTGTTTACTCATGCATTAGGCGATGTTGCTGTTTGTGTTTCCACAGCAAGAAGCTTTATTTTTCCATAATAAATCAAAAGGCCAGAATATTGCACATTTGGGGGATCTGTGAATTCGTCCTGTAACATGCGGAAGACTCGGTAGGACTCTCTTAATTTATTTACCAGGGAAAACTGCTGATTTTTGTACCATCACAGATGATACGCAGTGCGAATTGCTGGAAATATTTCAGTATTAAAAACAGGAATGAGATTTCCTTGCTATGGGTCAATAGTCATATTATTTTTCCATAGAAAATGGATGGCTGCCAGTTTCATCACCAAACATCTGCTGATTATCTGAATACATTTCACATTGTATTTAACTTAATTAAATTATCCATCTAAAAAAAAACAAAACATGATACAGCGTCTCATGCAATCAGAGAAATTATTCTTGGCAATATATCTCATGGCTGTGCTTGTTTCTATGTAACATCTCTGAAATTCAAATTATTTAGAAACATCCATAACTACACACAGTTTTTCATCTTAGAGGTAGAGCGTACCACTTGTCATTACACAATATGTAAAGGTTACTGTTTATTTCTTGAGATGGACATGTCTAAGGCTTTGGCATTTTTTTTTAACATTCTATTCATAACAAACATTTTGACATTTGCTGCATGTTGGTTTAAATCACGTCCTCTAAATCATTTGCAGCGCAGCCATGAAATGTGGAATTCCAGAGAGGCCAGTGTAGCCCAAAGCTTTTCCCTTTAAAACATGAACTACATTTAGTTTTAACAAGACAAAAAGTATTACGCTAATAGGGGCCTTGATTGTTCATTACATCTGGTTACATCCCACACCATACTTTACTTTATGAAAATATTGGATGGCTTTATTGAACCGGTCATGGAATCAACAAATTGGGAGAGATTCTTCCTCTGCGGGGCATGAAAGTGCTGTGCCCACATCTAATAAACAGTTACAAATCTTGTGTGCAAATGGAAATTGTGGTGTGACAGACAACTAGATAACCATAATCTACTGGATTAACCCTCTAGGGACCAGGAATATCCACAGAAAATGTCTTGGCACCACAGCCATTAGATACTTTGTGTACAAAATAAACAATTTGACCTGTGGGTGGTGCAAGAAAAAAATCATAGCGTTTTCAACATGGAAAGGGTTAATCCCATGGGGAGCATGACTGCAAATTAAATGCTGTAAATGAATACATATTCCAGCAGTAAGTGAGGCAGTGTGTGGGAGTTTTAAATGTTTTATTCAAGTTGTGCTTTCCTCTGACACACCTGTCACATATTCAGATGTGCAGAGACCTTTTCAACTTTTTTGGGGGGATATTTCTTGAATACAAGTGGAAATGTTGGCCATTTGGTCAATAGTACTGTAGAATTGATGAAGAGATCATTAACAACATCAAGCTTCATTTATAGTCAGAGGGCAATTTGTTCATTTTTTAACGGGGGGGGGGGGGGGGGGAGCACCCTAGTGACGAAAAGACCAGTTACTGTAAGTAACCTGCTATATAACCTATAGTTTCAAGAATATAGATCCAAGATGAAGGAGGGGCAGGACTGAGAGAAAAAGGCACACTTACAAATATGTCTGCTACTTCAGCACCACGGACAGCGCCATGGATTCATCAATACACAGCACAGTTATGCTGCTGATAGTTGGGGGTTATGGCGTAGATACGGAGCCTATGCAGCTAACCACTGACGCTATAAGCTGTGCTGTAGCTGATGTCTTTCTCCTCAAAAATATCACTACACGTCAGGGCTACAGCAGTAACAGAGTAACCATGTAGAGGCCAATGGAACTGTGATTGGTTGCAGAAGGTTATACAAGTGCCTGATGCTGCTCGAGATTGTTGTTTGTGAAGACAATGTGAAGGACGTTGAAGAAATATAGTCTTCTCATTTTCAGTACCACAATCTAGCAAAACCATCTCCACTGCAAACCCAAATAAAAGAATGTAAACACTGTGATTTCACAGGACTAGTCTTCTTTTCAGTAATGAGACAAAGCAAAATGGAAGTTACCTGGATGTAAGTCCCAGTTCTCGACACAGTCTGGCTCTGGGTCCAGATGCCCTTAGACCTTTTTGCTCAGTGATTAAGTTTGTTGTCTGTTTTTCTTCAGGTTTTCTGTTGCTATAGATAAAAGAGGTTGCAGGTTATTGTGTTGTTGTGCACCTAACTTCATATTAATGTACTGACATTTGATGATTTGTCAGTTCATTATTAAGAGGATTGTGTTTTCTGGGGTTTGCTGTGTTTTTCCTCTGGTGTTCCTGTGCTGCTTTCCCAGCTTAGTCCTTCCCTGCTCCCAGTTTTTCACTTAATCTCCCTGCCTGTTCTCCTGCCTAATCACCTCATTCCCCTCACCTGAGATTTCCCGCCCTGCTCTCCAGCTGTACTTCATTCCTTCATCAGATAAGTTTAGTCTAGTAAGCTCTGGTTTTCAGTTCAGTCTTCGGTTTTTGAGACTTGCCTGCACAAACCTTGAATAAAGCAACGCATTCTCGTAAACCATTTGTATAATATCATATGAAAAATATTGCACAGCAGTTCATATAATATATTCGAACACGACTTCTGGTTGCGTGATACACACGTCATTGACATTGTGATTAACATTGTGAAACGGGAATAATTCGGTAGGTTTAGGCTACAAAAATATGTAAATGTAATGCCCACCCAGAACGTGTCTTTGTGTCTTTTAAACCTGGGCCGCATGTCTTACAGTTAAGTGGTATATGTACTGTACGAATTACAGCGCATTACTTTCATTGCTGTGAACAGGGAATGAGACCAGCCTGAATAAAGAGTTTTATTCAAGTTCAAGTTATTGTTGCCTGCAGTCTCCTGCGTTTGGCTCCACTCCTCATGACAGATCTGCTGTCATTCTCTCAATCTCAAAATGAAGTAAAGCATTTGGGGAATATAATTAAAACACAATAAGGCCTGATTATGTACTATCCAGCCGTCTAGTAGTTAGAAGTAGTTATTTTTTCTATGGCTCTGGAAAACACTAAATTGTCACTGTAAAGCCTTTTGGAATTTGAGTGGCACAGCTCCTTACATAAATGTCTTTGAAAAAGGATCACTTTGTGTTGATGGACGGTGTTTTTAATTGCTTAGCACTGGTCAGGAAGAAATACATATCATCTTTTACAGCCTACATACCACTTCTTGTGCAATATTTTCAAATAAGAAATGGCATTATCATTTTAGAAGAGCTATGTTTTCTAACATTACACAGTTGAATATAAGAAAAACCCTAAATAGATTTATTCTAACAGACAAGCATATTACCTGGCCTCATAGCTCTCCCACTTCGTCCGCCATGATGCATTTGCTTTGCGCTGTTTGAGGAAGTTGAAATGCAAATATGAATCTAATATGCACCATCACAAAACACCTGCTTCATAATTCACTTTTGGTGATGCATTTTGTGGTTTAGTTCAAGCCTATATTCAAAAGAACCCATAGACAGAGACTTTAAGCAATAGATAATAAGGATTAGACATATGTAATTATAATTGTAATGCTACAGTGAGTGAGCATATTCATGAATAAAATGCCTCAACAAAGCAGTTATTCTGTCAGAGCACTTGTACAGTAGCCTGGCATCACCAGACTAATTTGCAAATGTTTATTAGTCTGGAACCTCTCAGTTCATTTTCTATTTCCAAGGGGCGTTATGGCAGCTGGATTATTGTAATATCACGTGAGAATCGCAGGTCACTTGATCACACAAATCCATCTAATCAGTCTCAAAATAAAGCATTTGGGTCCGGTACGGATCTGTCTGGACCAATCAGCAGCATGTGAGGAGCTAGGTGTGTGAGCCTGTGTAGATGCTGTGATTTACTGACTGACTTCAGCAGGTATTTTTGTGGTTTGGGTTAAAATCAGTATATCTGTTATATTAAATCACTTCCGTGGATACATAAATTATATAATCATGCATGTGACATGGAACGTGACGTAATTCCGGTTGTAACATTCAGTAAAAACGCTCCATTTAATTTTATTTTCAAACAGGACACGGTCTCCTGGGTGAAAGTCCTGTGTTTGTTTGACCCATCCACCCCTCCCTCCCGCCTGCCCGCCCAAATCATTTTTCTGTGAACACTAGGGGCGCCGCCTAATAATAAAATGTCAAACATGTGTCGCAATTACTGCTTGTACAAAGGACAAGTGGTGTCGTCTTTCTGTAGAGGACAGTCTCACTGTAACATATGTTCATCTGATTGAAGGGAGTCATTCACAGCCTCAAGGCGAAGCAATCAGTTAAGGCCCTTTAGACAAGTAGGTCAAACGCATGTTAACTAAAGTCATGCAGAGAACTGCTGAGTGCAAACAGGCAGCTAGACATTATTGGTTTAATTAGTCGTTCTTAATGCTATTGACCGGCTTTCTAGCGCAGCTTTGTAGCTATTTAACATCAAACAATGTGATAAAAAAGCAACAGGACTGCAGAGAGTCAATGAATTGCACTGTGGCTGAATAAGTGGGAGTGTAATTACCACTTTGTTGGTAATTTTTCCAGCAGTGGGGACATCAATCTAGTATTCAAATCTAATCCCACTCAAAGTCATCTACCTTAATTTCAAGTTTTTGCAACCTGTGAAGTTCATGATATTCCACCAAAGAGGACAGGGGCTAACCCACACTTATCCCATGTGGGCCCCCTGTGGGCCCCCTGTGGGTTGGTCCCACAGCAGCTTTGCCCTTTGCCACATGAGGCTTTCCCACAGAAAGCCCACACAGGCGTTGTTTTAACGTGCTCTAGGTCAGGAGGGTTCAAACTGTTTTTAAATGTAAAGTCCGTATGTGAATGTTGCATAAAGCACCTCTGTGTGCTGTCAACGGTAGATGGGTTCTGTTGTAGGACAACAGCAGATGGGGCGTCTCGGCCTCGCGACCGAGCTGTTGGCTCGGGGAGAACGTGGGGGAAAGACCTCGGACCCCCTCCGAGTGTGATGAAGTTGCAGAATGTTGAAGTTACATCGGTCGGTCAAGTGTTGGAGTTTCCCCCATTGGCCTTTTTTAATGAATAGGCTCGACTGTGTTTCTGCTGGTAACATTTTGCCATTTTTTGACCTCAACTACAGAGGGTAGCAGCTTAACAAATGTTTATAGATCTTTTCCCCCTTTAGGATAGTGACCTTAGAGCAGAAGAACATTTGTTTCATTTGAAATTCATCAACAGGTGGCAAAAGGAGGACCAATTGTCACGGAAAATGAAGTTATCCAACATGAAGTTATCCATAAGTCAAACCAGTATTCAGATTCTCAGCTCACCCAAGATCCTCTCATTTCTGCATACCTCGACTCAACTCTATACCGGTTCCATCTACTGCAGCCCATGCATTTAAATAGGATATTTAACTGAACTGCAGCAGCATTTATATATATATGGTGGTCACTTGTACAGTTCTGGAAAGTCAACCTCACATTTTTAGCCCTAGGATATCCCATTTTAATGTATTTATGCCTGATTTCAAGTGCATATCATGTGTCAGTGAAATACTGTATATCCCATGGGGTAGCAATGTTGAAACTAAAGTTGCATTCAGAGAGAAAATCTTCTTCATCAGCAGTTTCTGATTCATGCAGTGCATAGATTGAATACTGTAAATGAGCACTGCTTAATTATGTGCCATCTAATTCAATGTGTGTATTTGCCGTGCACTGTTTCTAATTGGTATAATGATTTTTTTTTTTAAAAGTCCTTGGTTAAGCGTTAAACCACAAAATGGATGCGGAGCAAAATACTTGGATATTGTTAGTAACACATTACCTCACATTTGTTGTTGTGTGTTGTATAATTGCCTCAGGGTTTAAGGTCATGCTCTTCAGTCGACTAGTAGAAAAAGCCTGGATACAGTTTGACAGCTGTCGAAAAAAAAAACATATACCTCACAGGCAGGCACCGTGCAGCCATGACTGAGCAGAGGAAATTACTTTTTACTAATACCCAGCTTGGACAAAGGCAGACAGAACACAGTTTGATTTGGGTACACATCTGGGATCTCATGAGGATTTGGCATTGTGAATACCTTTGACATTCACCACAAGCCAGATGCTTTGTATATTCATTTTAATAACTTACCTTTTAGTTAAGCATGACTTAGCAACTGTATGGATGTTCAGAATGAGATTTCAGTGGATAGTTTAGAAATCAAACAATAATCTTGAGAACATCTGCCATGTTTTTACATTTTAAACACCTGAAAAAGAAAAAAAATAAGGGCAAGCCAGCAAGTGCTGCCAATCAGGTGCAAGATGTGTTCATGTTGATGTTTCAATAAAAAGGAACATTTGCTAATTATCAGTCAGTTAGGTTACCTAATGAAACTGATTATGGGTCAATTTCATTTAGATGTATCGGCATGCTCCACAAGGCCCTGGCACTGGAACACCTAAATGTAGTGGAGCGATTATTAAAGTTATTGTTACACCTGTGTTTGACTAATCATACTGTGAGAAAAGTCTGTTGCCTGTTAATGTGGTCATCACCTACTGATGATGCCCCTAAGTAAGCAAATAAAGCTTTAGTGAAAGTTAATCAAGGAAGATCTTTTCTCTGACCTTCTAGCTTTATTCCTCTACGGGTGACATTTCTGCTGATTCCTCCTGTTCTCTCTCTCTTCCACTTTCCCACCCTGTCAAATCCCATATATACACAATTCCAACATCACCATTTCTGATCGAGGATCTTTCTGCCCACGTTCCTCGAGCCAATCAGTCCTTGGATGCCGTTCTTTAACCTCTGAAAACCTAGAGTAGGCAGTAAAGACACTCACACAAAGCATGCAGTTTAGAGCAGTGCACATCACAAATGGTCAAAACAAAAAAAAATCAGCTGGATATGTAAGTCGACATAAGCTAGGAGATGTTAGCTGCTGATGTTAATGTTACCTAACGGAGCTCATCTGTAGAATAGCAGTGCGTTTTGTGTGTGCGTGCATGCATGCGTGCAATTAGCACAAACAAATGATGCAGCTCCTCAAGACCAAAAGAAGTTTCCTGTGTCTTGTTTCGGCTACTGCGTGCAGTGACGGGGGTGAGCTCTGGAGTGGCGTTTCCCCCTGGCTTTTCCGATCGTGTCGCGAGGGAGAGATGCAGACTTCACAGGCTGTAAACAGCCATCAGTTGCAGGAAAGTGAGGTTTGCAAGTGATCACAGGGCCGAAAATCTGTTTTTTCATGCAGTGTTTGCTGAAACAAAGGCTCAAAACACAACGCTAGAGATCTTGTTACTGTGTCATTTTGTGAAGTGTAAAAATATTTTCATTTCACTATGAAACTATGGTATCACTGGCTATGGTATATACCAGCAGTATGACAAGTAATAGCACCGAGTTGTTGGGAGTTGAAACCACTAAAAATAGGCCAGACGGCTGGCAGACATACAGATCCTGGAAAAGGAAAAGTCATTGAGCTCTAATGAGAGCAGCAATCCCGTGCTGCCCAATATGTGGCAGACTAAAAGAAACCTGTGGGAAGGTGGGTCTATATGCCCTCACACTGGCCTGCTTAAAGCTTAATCAGCCACCCAGTGAGACAAACTCAGCTAACAGTCGCTGTCACACTGGGCTGTAAAGAGTTGGCATGATTGTCTCAAGTTTCCTGTACACATTTTATCAAAAGCCTGAGTTCACCAGCTGGACTCGATGAGTTAGCCTTTTCCTTATTCTTTGATGTAAATGAAGAGCCTTTCTGGCTAATATTTTATATGGGGAACAACACATTTGGGAAGATAGTGTACATTCAGCTATAATGTGACATGTCACCTTGGCCCGAGGTTAGGCGATCTGATTGAAGAGACAGCTGCCGGGCACAGCACAGCAGCTAGGACCGTCCTCCACCGAAAATAAATAAAAAAGGATCTTACACAGAAACAGATCATTGAGCGCAGACTGCATGTACAGAGCCAGCACAGATCTTCAGCTTACAAGAAAGGCCGGTGCAATTGTACATGACTCGCCATAGCACACAAGTAAACTACTCACTAAAGGCAGACTATCAGCCCACAGGGGAATATCGGGGAGGATATGTCAGAGGCAAGAGTATCTGGCACTGTTAACCATGAACTGCCACGGCAAAGGAAATTAATTCCAAGGAGCAAAAAGAAAAGCCAGGTGAAGGCTCCCCCAGAAAAAAACAGCACCGTTTTTTTTTCAAAGATTCAATCCTAGAGCCATCTGCAGCCCTTCTCTTCCTCTTCCTCCAGCCTCTGGTGGTGCAGGCCACTGTTGGGATTATTGGAGGCTGACAATAAAAAGGGGAAACTGGGATTAAAGAATGCCATCTCATGGATTTGGACCAATGTCATCCACTATAGAAGAGTCTTGCGTTAATACACAAAATCCTGGATAAACAGAGCTAGGAGAGCACCACGGAGGACAGGGTGTAGGAAACTGGAAAGTTGGGCAGCTTAAAAGTTAAACACAGGCACGCTCAGGCCAAGTCAGGATCTCAAAAACATGGCAACATATTTTGGTTAAAAGTTTGGCCATGGGCTAAGGAACATGTCATTTCTTGTGGTGTGAATGCAGATTGAGGTGTAGAAACAGAAATCCTGTGAAGATGTCTCAATCGTGCAAGAGAAGGTATTTTTGCTATTTTCAGATGACTTTTTTTTTTTGTGCTATTTTCTTTAAAAAAAGTACTACACTTTTTATATTTTATATTATCAAAATAACACCTTTTTGGAGGATTGTGCAGTCTTGGCAGTGGTATGGCTCACTGAGTTCTTGCTAGTTCAGCTGATGTTACTAGATTTGTTTCCTTCTCTCATGTGAGGACATCTATCAGTGCACATTGTTTTACCTATGTGTTACGGGTCTTTTTGTTCAGGCTCCAACATTGGGCTCAAAGGAGCAGTCAGCGGTCTCACTCATTTAATTACGTCCATGTGATGTACTGGCTGAGAGCTACACCTCGCCTGGCTTCCCTAATCTGATGGCGAATACGGGTGACATCCATCTCACCATGTCAGAAATAGTAATGGCCACACTTTCTCTTCTCTCTTTGGTCTACATTGATGCAAGACAGCCATTCAGCCTCCACTCCCCTCTCATCCTTCCTTTACTCTTACCATTCATCACAGGAAGTCTCAACAGATGAGATCGTTTAACAGTGGGCGTGAATGGTGATGTGCACTCTCTCCTTCTGTTAAAGAAGAGCCTCTGCGATTTGGAGTCCAGAGCTTGGCTTCGAAGGAATTTGTCATTGGGACGGACATTTTAATTGGACCATTAACTTTTGGAAAGACTCTTCCCGATATCATGAGTGGTTTTTTTTCCCTATCCAAAACTCAGTCCTTTACACACACACCTGACAACATCTTCATACACACCATTTCCGCCTATTACTGTCTGAGACTTTTTCTCCCAAGTGCATTACACGCTGCCCCCGTTTCAGCACTTGTGGCTCAATAAAAGAGATAGGACAAGATTGGTTTGTTGTGAAAAGTGGACAATGCTTCTTCTTACAATGACAGTTCTGATACCATTGTATGGTCTCAAACCGCTTAAAAAGTCTATGTGAACATACACACCTGAATGTCAGACGTTGAGTAGAATACAAAAATGTAATGCAACAGCATTTGCCAAAAACATAGTAGTATATTATAGTATATTATAGACATGTAGTCTGGCTTACCAGATGGGCAGTGCGGGGATAATTCCTTACATGTCCCCATCTTTTTGCGAGGGTACCGTCGCTGCATCCAGGGCTCAGCACCACCCAGAATGATTGTGTTTGATTTAAAGAAATACACACAAGCCAGATAATTTTCACCCTGTACCAAAATGTTAACTTGTGCAACCAGACCTATACCACAGTGCTGATCACTATGGAAATATGACAATGCGACACTAACACCCATGTAAGTCAGTTTGCACCTCTGAGCAATAACACATGTTCTTATAAGTACAGTCCATTTACAATATTCTTTGTACAATGTCAAAATTACTGTAATGCACAACATACAAAGCAACTAACTTAGCGAAAAATGATACTTACCATGATTCCTGTATATATCGTTACCATGCAATATTTAAAAATACCATCCAACTCTATCGTGGTGTCTGCAATGTTTTCATAGATGAGATTTTAATTTAACAACCAGCAAAAACTGTTAAACTCTTGCACGTTGTATGATCAACATAATTTTGATCACGCTGAAGCACTTCTAATGACTTTTTGCCGCAACATTACCAACAAATGTGTTGATTGCAAATCAGCCCCAGCAAATTCAAGAGAGAACAAAACTTATCTTGGACTTTAAAACACTGCCTCACAGCAAGCAATGAAAATAAGGAAGGGGAGTAGTAGAGAGTGTGCCAATTCTCAAAACCTATCGAAAATTACTCTCGCCAGACGGATGAGGTGAGAATGAAAATAGAAGCATACAATAGAGGAAAGGCTTTCTATTCTTTCTTCTGCCTGTGATCAGTAATCACTGAGGCAGACAGGAGAGAGTAATCTCAGAGAGGGTTCAACAATTCTGCCCATCCTGAGATTACATTATTTTCCCAAATTGCAAGTGAAGCCTCTCAATCCACCAGCCAATGAATCAACAGTGTAGGCAGGGAGGGGAGAGCAGCATGCCGTGTCATCTAAGACAAGGCGTGTGTGAGGCATCCCATTAAGGAAAGAAAACAGCTGGGAATACTCTGTGTGGAACATAATGGCAAAGCAGTGCAGTGGCAGTAGCAAATTACTTCAGAGAAGCCTATTGAAAAGTTTCTGTGGAGGTTTTCTCATCCCTTGGAAATAAATAATAAATGATGTGAAGGTGGGCAAAGACATACATCTAGTCCTAATATTAAAAAAAAAAGATTATTGAAATATTATTGACACGTCTGACGTTTATTAAAAATGTTTAGTTTAAGTGCCATTGATTTGTATTTTGGAAATATGTAAATACAAAACTAAGATTTGCCGTGGTTGCACCAAAAGTCTCCTCAAAGCATTTATTCACTGTAGACCCTTATACGAGTAGAAACTACAAGGCCTTTTAGCATATCTCATACTTAGCAGACAATCTCGGCACTACTAAAGTACTAAAAGTTGGAGACTGTCCTCCCCCAAAACTGTTTGTACAAGCAGCTTATTACAATCCATTTACATTTATTGTTAGACGACGACCTCTAGTGGTCGTAGTAATTATGACAGGAGCAAAGTAGGAAGTCATGTAATGCAGTTTTAAGACCAGAAGTGTGTGTGTGTGTGTGTGTGCGCGTGTGTGTGTGTGGGGGTGTGTGCGCGCTAATGTTTAGCTAGGTCATACGGAGAGCTGCAGAAGAATGTGTTCTTAAGGCATAAGTCTGGTAATAGTTTTGTTAATCTCAACAAATCACACATAAAAAAATTTAAAAAAAATTAATTGATCCCACTACAAGTAGCCTAGTTCTGTGTGTATAAAGGCTGGCATACTGTATCTTATTCCTCTGTCATAGAGCTTCACCGTTGTGCAAAAGTATGACAAACACATCAATGGACCCCACTGTTGCACTGGGTGACATATTCCTTCATTAGTATTCCCTTCATTGAGTCAGTCTAACATATACTGTCTTGCTGCCATAAACACTCACTAGTGCATTACATCTGCAGCTGAATATAGTCTCCAAAAAGCACTATTTACTATTTGAGTAACATTTACTAAAAACTACAGTGCCCAGCTGTTTTGGGAAATTATTGATCCTTTATGAAATGAAGACATTAAAGTATAGTTCCTCTTATGTCTTCAGTGGGGAAGAATGAGCTTCTGGCTGAGTGCCACAGTCTGGGAGGGGAAGATGCAAAGTATTGAGAGACGCACTAATGGCTTGTTGGTTTTGGTCCTTTCATGAAATGTGTTTACAATAACAAAAATGAAGAATATTGCTGGCCTTATTCTTTAAGACAGAACCAGATGTCACCACAGAGCATCTGAATAAAAAAAGGGAAAAAATGCACATGGGACCAGAATGTGCAACTACTTTCAAGTCTAATTTCAGTGATCAGCACAGAAGTATGTTAGTAAGTAAGACAGTAGTAAGTTAGCATGCTAATAGTGCTAATTGTCAGTGAGTGTTAGCCAGCTAAACTGTGTTCAACATCCTGTTTTTTTGAAGAAAGAAACATGATAATACAGAACAATTTAAAGCTCATTTTTACATTTGAAGCCCATTACAGACTGATTATGACTGTTATCGTCGTATTGTCTTACATTTCAGAACAACATTAATGCTTATGATTAGGTTTCATGACATATTGTTGCATAATTGAACATGAGCACCAACCAGATATATAAAGATGATATGACATCTGCTTTTTAGATGTTGACAAGGATGACTGATCCGGTTTGTATTTTTGAATGATCAGATGGTGGCTAATTGATATAATATATACATACACAATACAATACATAATTAAAAAGATACAAAAACCATATCTGTGTAACACAGTAATGGCAGTAATTAGAAATAACTTATATTTCCAAGAATCCATTTCAGTTTAGTTCCTTTGGGGATGACAGGCTTAAACCGGCATGTTTGGTTGGCAAATCAATGAGTCTGAACCACCACGGAAAATAATCCACAGTACTATTGATTCTGAAAATCTGTGACACCTTTCACAATCTTTAGAGAGACCCTTAAGCGCATCTTGCTATGAGACCTGTTAAAGACATCTGAAGATGCTGATTACAGCACAGCTCATCCAACATGTTGTAGTTGCATTGAGAGCCTTTTGATTATCAGATCCTTGTGATAATTAACTCACGTCAGGTTTAATACTTTTAAAAACAATTAATAATCAATGTGATTGTACTAACATGAATCATCTTGTAAAGCTGTAGTGGACAGTTGCTATATGGGAGCACTCATGATGTGCTCCATGTGCATGAGCAATCCCTCTGTCTTACAATTCCACCAAAAGAATAATGCTAAAAAAAATAAATAAAACAAGCACTGGGTGCAGTGCATGTAGAACCTTAGGCTATTTTTATAAATAAAGTGCAGTTTTAATATATTTGACATTTTCTCTGTTCATTATTGGTGCTTCTTAGGAATATGAAAATGACTAGCCTAATTCAGTAATAGATGACCCGAGGCAAAATTGGTGGAAAACAAGCAAACCTATTACCTAGACTTGATAATACCAATTTACATTAAAAATTTTGTAACCTCACATTTGAGATTTTAATGATATACAGTCAGAATACGAGTTTCAAGACTTTGAATTGTGTCAATTAAATGGACTCTGTTTGCCAGTAAATCTCCTGATTCCATCATGAATCACACAGATAAGATAAGATAATCCTTTATTAGTCCCACAGCGGGGAAATCTACAGTGTCAGAGATAGATGGAGCCTGTTTCTTGGGGAGCTACTCAATCACATAAATGTGTTTGACAATAACGATGGCAAAGAATCTATGAAAAATATACTTAAGCTTTTATTAAGTCATAGTTTTGAAATGGAACTTAGATTGAAATTACTCCTGCAGCTATATGCAGCTTTCACTGTCTCTGTGGCTGTAAGGAGTCCAAGCAGTGACCAACAGTGATGAAAGTATTCAGATCCTTGAGTTAAGTAAAACAGTACTACAGTGTAAACATACTTTGTTACAAGTAAAAGTCCTGCATTCAATATCTTAACTAAAAGTACAAAAGTATTAGCATAAAAATGCACTTAAAGTAGCAAAAGTGCAAGTAGGCTACTCATTATGCAGAATGGCCCATTTCAGATATAGCACGTTATTGGACAATAATTATGTGTTTATCATTTTTAATGTTGCAGCTGGTAAAGTTTGAGCAAATTTTAATTGCTTTACTGCACAGTAGTTAAACCTATAAAAATACATCATAATGTATTAATTGATTTATAATTTGTATTATCTGAATCTGCAAAGTAACTAAGGCTGTCAGATAAATTTAGTGGCTACAATATTTACCTCTGTAGCGGAGCAGAAGTATACATTTGTTTTTGACTCATTCCTTTGTAATTCATCAGGCTTTGGTATTCTTTGACAAAGTGAGTAACAACAATGAAAATATTAATGATTGTGTAAGTTGTGATATATATATATATATATATAACCTGTTGTTCGTCCAGATTTATATAATATTCAACATATTTCTGATAAATTCAACAATTGTGCAGATGTAAATACAGACAATAATAATATTGAAGAACACCGTTCAAAACATCAATATAAAGACTAGTAAAGACATAAATGTGATCTGACTTCCTCCACAGCAGGTATAGACATCTGGAAAAAAATGGGCATCACGATGACCTTCATTGTAATTAGAGTTCAGCATCAAGTAAATGGTCTGAAAAAATGGTGGTGATCCTGTCTTAATGCGCAACTGACCACAATAAGTCACACTGATTGCATTTTAATGCTGTGTGGAAAAAACAACAACGTTAATGGTCCAGTGTTGGCACAAGGTACCGGATGTTGACAGAGACTTATCTCACCCACTGTGGAGACAAGTCAATCAGTGTGAGCGCTCGTGCCAAGTACTTGTTGTCGCTTTGTGTCTCTGCTGGAAGGGTCACACTCATCATGCTTTCCACTAATACATCCTGTCCCTCACATCCCCTAATACCTCGCACCTTGACCATGTCGACCGATCAGCACCTGTGACTCATCTACTGCATATGTTACAGCAGGGTTGGAAATTAGCACCAGCCACCAGCCAAATGCTGCTAAAATATGCAAGTGGCTGCTAGATTTTCTTCACTCACCAGCTAAAAAAAAGCAATGGTAATGTATTGAGAAGCTGGTAGGTTTACCAGCCACAGTGGCAGGTGGACAAAAAAGTGAATTTGCAACCCTGGCTGCTCATAAGAATGATATAGCTGCTGTCATGGATTTTGTATTTAAAGTGTAGGTTAGAATAATGAGATATGATCTTTGCTGCCCTGTTTCACAAAATGAAAAGATCTACAGATTGATCGGGTTGTTGATCAATGCCAATGACTCACTGATTACTGGCTTTCAAAACTAATTTTCCAGCTATTCTGTAATGGCTGTAATGGTAATTGCATTTCATTGTGATCGAAGTAAATAAGGAACAGGAATTACTTTTTAAAGCTAACTGTTCCTACAGAAAACTGCAATGGGTTTTAGTGTTTGTACTTTGTGGAACTTTGCCCTGCACTGTCGTCCAGCAATTTTTGAATTTGTTCTCTGCAACTTTTCCAACCCCTGAGGTCAAAGTCCAGTACGTGCTGCTCAGCTTGCAGAGGTGGATTTTCCAGAGGCGACATGGGGTCACAGAAAACCTATGGGTTCTAATGGTGGTTAGAAGTTAGCTTTCACTCCTGAGCAGAAAATGACGAAGCTTTCTTTACTGCAGCTCTGCATTGGCAGGGCGGCACAAGTCATCAGTCACATAGGTGCAAAGGGGTAAGGGTGGGCACCTCCACACCAGGATTGAGAGCTGACTGATGGGTTATTGCAGTAAAGCTCTGCCGCTGAGGCTAGCCATCTATTAACGTCAGTCCTACCAACTGAGCCCTGGTGGGGTCCGGACAGGGTTGCCATGGAGCATTTGATTTCACAGCACATTTGATGTTTGATTGTGATAAAAAACAAAATGATAGCGAACATATTGTAATTATGGTGAGAAAGAACAGTAAGAAAGAGTAACAGAGAGGCAGACCCAAAAGTGGTACTGCTCTCAGCAATTTCAAATGTCAATAGCTGTCTATCTGGTGTGCTAAAATCATGCTGATTGCACTAGATAAAAGTTGAAATGATTTTCTATACAGGATTCATTATGTATGATGATGACAGCATGTGCTGAAAAGCGAATCTGAAGTTGAATCAGGCTTCACTCAATAGATGTTTTTTTCATGATTCCCGTTGCTTCTGCATAGGACATTATACTTCTTCGTATATATACAGCGCACTATCATTTATTTAGAGTCTTTTGGAGCAGAAAATACAGTACAGCTTTTTCAGAAATTATATATGTATACTTAGAGGCCTTTTAATCAACATACAGTTGCTCTGCAAATGTGTCCCTATTGGTGGAGGGGCCTCTGCATATCAGACAACTTAAAGGTCAAACAGGTGCCTCAACAGACAGGATAACTGCAGCAGTATCTGGAATATGACATGAGAAATATGAGGCAGGTTTTGTTTTGCTACAATTTTTGTAACTATTTAATCACTAAATTCACTCCTGATATTTTTTTAAGCGAGACATAAATGTAGATTTCAAATATTGGCATTTTTATGAAAATTGATGGCGAATTCAAAATGTGCTTTGCCATTTTTGGAGTTGAGAGGCATCACAAACTGCCGTGACAGGAAGCTAACGTTAGCTCCTGCGGGGGTCGCTTGCTCTGCTCGGCCACTCACTCACAGACCCCCACTGTGAGCCGGAGCTCTCTCAACAGACAACCGGCTTCTATTAACCTGTTGACGGATGGTTTGTTTAAGTATCACACAACACAAATGCCCATTATAAAATGAACGGGAACCTGTGGTTATCTGCCTTTCAGAGTTAAAAAGCTCCACAAGCGCCCACAGGGGTAACAAGCTTCCCGTTAGCAGTCAGACTCACAGACTGGGGACAGAGCAGCGGGCAGCGGCGAGGTGAGGGAGAGAGCAGCTTCTGACAGGGCAGAGATACGTGACGGTCTTTGAGAGACTTGTAAATAAATCATAATGTGTATATAAATTAGATTTGAAACAGGGACAGTTTATGATAAATGTATTGCACATTTCCCTGGACCTGTATACCCTACAGTGCACATATAACAATATCAAAATTAAACTATGCAGTATCTTATAAAGTAAACAAACAGTCATGAATAATAAAATAATAATTCAAAGCTCAATACGTTTTTTTATCTGATAGTATCGCCATAGTGGTATATAGTGTGTTTTTTTGTACAGTGCTTTAGGAGCTCCAAGCCTGGCGCAGCATACTGCAAAATAAACAATGTCATACTGCATACTACTAACAAACGCAGTATGCAGTATGTAGTATGTCGTAGGTGCAGTATGCAGTAGTATGTAATAGGTCATTCCGTATGCATGCAGAGAACATAATAACACGCAGGACTTTAGATGGGAATGCATGCAGAGGAATGCCCTTTTTTACACAGTAGGCCTGTGATGGCGTAAGACAAAATGACTTTGAGAAAGAATGACAATGTCAAACCCAACCATTTTCTTTTCACATACAGAGTAGGATATTCTAAGTGAGGTACCGTACAATAGTTGTATGTTTGAGCAATTATGATGGTTTATGTCAGAGGGAATTTGTGTTTGAGGGGGTATAATTAAAAATGATTTTTTTTAATTTTACCAAACAGGAAGACAGTTTTAATCCTCATTCCCTGATTAGCTTACAGCCTTGAACACAAGGCATGTACCTGCTCAGAGAAGCTGAGAAAATTTGAGTTAAATGTGAAGTGAGACAAAATGTTTAATTCAAGAGTACCTCCAACAATCAAAAACTCTTTATCCTGGTCCAACATCCAACATAAGCAAATTATCCACTGTTGTTCCTTGGAATGAGTTGGTGAAAAAAAAGGCACAGACAGCAATTTGAAATTGGACCATTGACATTTACAGGAACATCTGATGAGGTCTTGACTGATATTGTTAATGAGATTAAACCACCATCTTCAAACCACCCCAAATGCCAACAAGTCCTCCAAATCATACGACCATGTTCAGCACCCCGAGTGCTGGGAGGAATTACGACCTATAAGAGTGTTTTCCGTCCTCATACCTAATATAACAGTCACGGTTTTAAACACGCCGTTAACATAAAAGCAGACATAGGTTGGTTAGGCTTAGGTTTAGGCAAGAAA
>JAOVVB010139601.1:0-12077 GCA_028570985.1 Heterobranchus longifilis
CACACACACACACACACACACACACACACACACACACACACACACACACACACACACACACACACACACACAGCCATGTGGTTACATGCTCATACATCTATCCACAGGCATACGTTTCCTCAACAGACTTAATCTTCAGATTCCTGAGTGGTTTAGTTAGTCTGTAGGCTTATTTGGCCACTGAGGCCAAGATCAGAACACAAGGAGCACTTTCCTCGTGCACCCGAGTAATAACAAGCCGTGCTGGGTTTTCTTCCCCAGCACAGATTAGATCAGAGCCAGGGCCTGATGGTTTGGTCTGTCTGAGAGCTCCAAGTCTTTGGCTTTTACCACTTGGACTACGTTTAGGCCCTCTCCCCAGGGAACAGACCAGTTGAGGCGAAGCAGAGTAGAGGGCTGAGGGGAACGTCCAAGTCCAACACATAGGTCTACTGTAGGTCTGAGCACCAGGAAGTGCAGACAGGAAATGACCCGGGCCTTTGGAAGTCATTAAACCCTTAATCTGATACCACAGGGATATGACACACTTCAGCAGCTCCCATCGCACTCTTGTTTTGATATTTTATTCAGTGTTTCCAGTTAATTTTTCAGTTCGCTTCTTTTTTTTTTTTTTTGCTGCATGGGAGACTGTATTTGTTTGATTTGATTTCTGATAATGTCTTGTCTAAATTATTAAATCCATTAATGTGTTTTTATCTTAATATTTTAAAATCCAGCGCATCACGGCAAAATCAGATAAGAATGATCTCGTCACTAACATACTTAAAGAAGTCATTATTATAATTATGACTGTCTAATATTAAGGATACAAATTAATACAAATTCTAAAAATAACACTCATAACATTAATAATTAACACATAATTTTTGTTTGTGTGAATGCATGAACGCGTGTGCGTACGTGGTCGCAGCTATTGCGAATTTGCACTTGTTTTTAGAATTATTTTGTTTTCCATTTCTTTATCTTGTTTTTTTTATCTTTTTATGGTTGTTCTGTGTGACAACAATGTTATTTGTATCCTCTTGAAGTCGCTATATGACACATCCCCCCCCGTGCACATCAAACTGGATAGTGAGAGGAACAGCGCAGTGCACAAGTAAGGCAAAAGGGGGGTGTTTAAATTTTTAAACATATGCCATTTTAGCACTTTAATTATTGAACGCTCCCAGTGAGCCGTGAATAACTTGTGCATAATGCAGACCCAGAGAAATGTTTCAGCACCGTGTATTCTGAGAAATTTGGCTCATGTCTGTACTCTGTAGTGTAGTACTCATTACAGTTTCCTGAAAGAGAGAGAAAAAAAAGAAACAGTCAGGGGTTTGTGGCGTCACAGGGGTTTGAAAGTCAGCAAATTGTTTTGTCAACATGAAAACAAGTTCATAGAGAAGATGACCTTGACCCTTGACTTAAAACTGACTGATTCATTCATAAGGGCTCCTGTAGTTCAGTGAATACTGTTGTAAATGAGTTGCTGCTCATACAAAAGCATGCTAGCACAGATTACAGAAATCACAGGAGAATCCAGATGCCATTAATGTCTTTTGCCTCCTCTTAGATCCACAGATTCAAACAAAATACTTACTGACTGTGTGGAACATATTTTAGAGGAAAAGTGCATGATGTTTAAAGACCCAGCATAGACTTGTTTTGTCTTGTTTAGGAAGGGGGGGTGGGGGTCTATAGGGGGAGATAGCAGAAAGCTATATGCCACATAGTGGTAGTGGTGTTGTAGGTCATCTAAAAACTGTGAAGAGTGAGAATCCACAAGTCTCAGCTTTCCATTCATACCCAATTTCTACAATTCCAAGACCCCAGTATGCAGAAATATTCAAATATGCCATTTTTAGAATAGATAAAAATAACACATTTATACTGCATGCAAAAGAAACCCTGCATGGTTTTTGCAAAAAAAAAAAATGCATGGAATTAGCATAAAGTGGGCATGTCTGTAAAGGGGAGACTTGTGAGTACCCATAAAACCCATTTTGATTCAAGTCAAGGGACCCCTTTGAAAATTGCCGTGCCAGTTTTTCCCTCGTCAAAATATTGCCTAAAACTTTGGAGCTTCATTTCGCTCTCTTCCTGACAAGCTAGCATGACATGGCTGGTACCAATGGATGCCTTATGTTGTCTATAGTTTCAGATTATACCAATATTGTCTTAAAGACAGTAATGCAGACAGCGGCAGTCCCACAAGTCTCTCAGGGTTAAAGTGCAGTTATAACATTTACTTGCTCACGATGTTTTATTTATATACTTATAATTTAATTACTGTATTTCAGGTCGGGGCAACTCTGACTCAAACATGTGAACCCCTCGTTCTCAATCACTTATTTCAACAATAACATGTACTGTATCTCGGCTGGCTTTGCCTTTAAAGGGTAACAGGGATCTGTTGGTACGGAGAGTCTGTGCATGCCCCAGGCTCTTATAAACACTCCTGACACCAGCTAATGTTCAGTGTATCCCGGGGCACCTTCTGTAAATTGAACCAAATCTTTTTTGCTCTAAACAAAAGATGAGTCAGACAAATAGCTTATCATCACAGGGAAAGGCAAATATTACAGCTTTGATTCAATAAATTATTTTTTTTTTTGGTAATTTTATGCCTTCAAATATAGCAATGAAGTCTCGGGTTTCATGGTAAGTTAAACACACGTCCTCTCTTTGTGCCAACTTTGAATCTCTGTTTAAACAACGTCAGTCAGAGAAATCCCTATTACCAACAAAGCACTGCATTTACAGATTAATCCAGTCAAATGCTTTTGCTGAGCTGCTGCTAACTGACGATATTATACTTGCGTCGATTTCCATGGCAATCTAGTAAACATATTGACCAACTAAGAGAAAGTGACTTGACACGCGAATGGAAACACCAGAAGTGTTTGCATTGTCACCGACATCAGTCCGGCATTTTAGCCTAAAACGTCCTAAATGTCTCCCTTTTCCTGCAGCACCTTGTGATTTTTGGGACTCAATAATGCTTAGATTGCAGAAAATATGAATATGAGGGAAAATGCATTTTCAAAAGAAGCAAAGTTTGCTGTTTTACTTGTGGAGGAAATATGAAGCAATAATACAAAGTTGATTCACAAACTCTGAGAGGTACAGGCCCTCGCTCTTTCTCCTCTACAGCACATCTGGATTTGCAAAGCTCATTATTAATTTTTTTTTTTTACTGCTGGGGTCGGGCTTTCATTTATGAATGACATGATGTTTTATGTCATGCTAGATATATCTGCTTGGATCTCTGAAACTATAACAAGGTGTTAAGGTATTATCGAGTAAGACGTATTTCATTCCTGTCTTATGAGGTACATAATTAATAGCTTTTAAAATTCTGCTGTTAATAACTTATAGCATATTGTACTCGGTAGAGACTCATGAGCGGCGAGGATCATGTGCGATTTTTCCCTGATGTTTACACCGCTCAGGCTTAACCAAATGACAACTGTAAGCTGTTTGAGAGGTTTCTCATTTTTGTCAGTTTACTTAAGACAGCCTTTCCTCCATTAAATGACGTCAAACGGCCACTGGGAAGACTAAATAGGGCTTTTTAAAGACGGTTGCCATCTACACAACTGTCCTCACGCAGTTCTTAATGGGATATTTTAAGTCCCTCCTCTCCGGTTGATGAAGGGAGAAAAGCGAAGGGGGGGCGGAGATGCTTTATATTCTCAATTTAAGAGGCAAAAAACGTTGCCTTAAAAGTCTCTGTCCCGTGTATCAGCCATGTAGTTGTTTCCCATAAAATGTTATTGATAGAGAAGGGAACGAGACTGGAGAGCGAGAGTTTGTAAATGGAGGCCTCAATCTGCGTGCTTCCTCTTGAGGGACCACACACTTTATAGATCACTTCCTCCTCTTCTTCTCCTGGTCCAAGAACGGCCTGACGTGTGCCGGCGCCACGCTCTGTGATGGCAACCAGGATAAACGGTACAAACAGCGGGGGATACATGGCAGCTTAAAAGCCTCTGTCCCAAATAAAAGTTAAAAAAAAAATTAAAAAAACAGGGAGAGGGAGAGGGGCTGTCAGAATGTAGAGATGAAGACCAGCCATGTAAGATGCGAGCTGATTGGACAGAGCCGGGATGAGGCAGAGTGTTCTTCTGCAGCTTCTCTGGGACAGGAAGTCTGCTGCGGTGTCCTGTCTTCTCTCTGTCTCTCCCTCTGTTTCGGTGCCAGCCTGCCGTCTTTGTCTGTCTGCTTTTTTTTTTTTTTTAAGCGCCAACCCTCCATAGGTCAGCCAACATCGAGCTGAAATCTCATTCTCTCCTTTTCATCACAGAGCTAAATCATGTTTTACGGTAAATCACCTGACAAGTGATTCAGAAAAACTGACTTCAGGATTTGGCCCCAGGAGAGGAAAGTTGACTTGCATACTTCACTGAAAGCCCACAGCTGTCGGCTGATTCTGAGTGGTACCCTAAACTGTTCCGTAGGTTTTCATCCTTGATGATTGTTTGTGTCTGGCGTTAAGCGTGTACTTCAGATTCCTCTGTGTATGAAGTCCTCTCTGTGTAGCCAGAAACATTCTCCAGTAGCATATTTACACCCCGGGAGAGTTAAATAGTCTGCTACGAAATTATTGCATTATACATATAGCTTGGAATCTGACCTTTTCTCTCCTAATGATTCTGATACCCAAACTCAAATCGGCGCCCGCTCCCATGACCGACGATCGATATACACGTGTGAATCTGAGAGATGCGGCGCAGACGGCCGAGTGATATCTAGCAGATTATCTGGACCCGTCTGCGAGTCCAAATCTTGTAACGTAAAAATTGTTTTGATCAGCAATGACCGCAGCGATGACCTAAAGCCAATGAGATCGCCAGATGTATCTGGGGGAGGAGTCGTAACACCTGCAACAGAACATGGCTTTTCTTTTCTTTTTCTTCCTGCTGTAAATCAGCGGACAAACAACGTGCATCACTAGCTTCTTGCAGACATCCGTTTTTGTTGGAAAGAACTCCTGTCTTGCACGTAGTCTTGCATCTTTTCCCGTATCTCTTCTTGTTTTGTTGACTAAATGTAGTTTGGAGACCAGCCAGACTTGTTGGGGATTCCTCCCAGTGAAATGTCTTGTAATGTGTGATCCCCTGTCGCTCCTGTAATGTTCAAACCACAACAACTTCAAGATAATTATAAGACAGACAGACGTGTGATGTCATTAGTAGCTACAGCAATCTGGCGAGTTGTGTAGTGCATCGGTGCCATAAGGTAACTTGAGACTGTGAAGTCAAAAGACAACAACTAAAAATGGTGCCGATCATCCACCATCCTCAATGTTTTAACCTGCATTAACTGAAGTTTTGGTCACTTAGGTTGATATGGCAAACATGTTAGTAAACCTTTTCACCTTTCCTCGTTGGATTTTGGGTGCAGCGCTCCACTGAGAATCCCATTGTTGAAGTGCAACCTCCTACACATCCAGCAGACACTATTCTCTCTGTTTTTTTGCTCTGTTTTTGGTCTCTACTTCCCTCAGGAGTTGAGGGAAATATCTGGCTCTTTAGCTGCTAAATACTCCACTTTATTCACCAGCTATTCACTAACTTTCTTTGTCTGACATTTGGTGCTAAACGGGTTGTTTTTTAGTTGTGTTTTCCACTGAAGCTGCATAAAATGACACTGATGAGAGCAGTGAGAGAGAACCAAAGCAGTAAAGTTGTCTTGTTATTCATTGTTGGTATAGAAATATATATTATAACCACTTTGACAATATTTTTCATGAGATTATGTTGTTATAATGCATCAGCCTCAGTCATGTTTTTAACATATCCTCAGAAGAAAAAAATTATCTTAAACTTTACACATTTATGTGTTCAAATTCAAATCAAATTCAAGTTTATTTGTCACATACACAGTCATACCCAGTACAATGAGCAGTGAAATGCCTTATGTACCTGTTCCAGCTCAATACTTAAAAGAAGGGGGAAAAAAAGAGAAAGTTTAAAATGGTTAAAAGGGGAGACAAGACAGTAGTTAAAAGAAACAAGTTTGTCCAAAATTGTCCAAATAAATAATCAAAATAGGTCAATACATCAGGTCTCGGATAATCTATCAATCACATTTTGTTGCTGCAAAGTGAAAACGTGGGTCTTTAAAATGTCAACTGCTCAAAGCCTACAAAACAGGCTTTTTTTTTTTTTAGCTTTGACAGTCATTTCAAGCTAAACACATTCAAAACACATTTTTGACTTCATCCAGTTGGCTCGGAAAGACTTTCATCAGTCATGGGATTTTGTCATCCCATAATGCTCCTTGTGATCTTTCAGTTGAAGTAAATCAACAGAACTGGAGTTGCACGGTTTCTCCCGACAGTGATGATTCCGTTTGAGTTTTGTTCCACGTAATTAGCTGTTTAAACATACAGAACAAGGCAGAAGTATGTTGCAGTCAATACGAATCTGTTAGATTGTTGTTTGTGATTATGCTTTTGGAAAAGGTTGTCCATCATCCTTTTTTTCCCCGACTGGAAAGTTGCCGTGAAGCACTTTACCCATGACCCCCTGTTTCCCTAACAAGTGAATAGAGCCTAAGGATCTGTTTCTGGGCCTGAGCTCCCAGCAGCATTCCTCATGTTTAGGAAAACATGTAAACTGACGTCGAAAAAATAAAAGTGAGCAGTCAGCTCCCTTGGCCTTTCTCGCCTGGCCCAGATGCCCATATGAAAGCTGACTTTTGTGTGCTGGACAACTCTCATACAAGGTGGACGGCCGGTGTTTTTCCTGGCATGTCTTGAACAAACACAGACCATTTACACTGGGCTGCCTGGTGTGTCAAGCCATGATCTACAGTTTTATTTTGCATTATTTGAGAAGGCTTAGGAAGTAAATCAGTACTCCACAGAACAAGAGAGACAAAGATATATAATACAAGTTCCTGCAGTTTCCCTGGGTTAGCATAAATCCCAGGCTCAAGCAGATATCTAGTGTCTAAGACAAGCAGCACGTCCCACGCCAGCTAACTGCCACATGGTCTGAGCGAGCTGCGGTGGCAGAGCAGCTTTGAAAACTTTGATATGAAATATTCAAAACTCATACATGCAACTTTCCTAACTCCCCTGAATATATATGCAATAAAATGTGTGGCTCCTTTCCCACTCAAACCTTGGAATTGCATTATTCATCTGAGGCAGTGTTTCAACTTTCTCTCTTTCTCTGCCCGCAGTGCTCCCACCCACACCAGTGAATTAAGTACCCCTCTTCTAATTCAATCCCAATATTCTTCCCCCGCCATTCTCCAAAAACTGAGCCCTACTAGTGTGCACATGTTCCGTCTTTTTGTGCATGGTGGAGACATGTAAACCCATTTCACCTCAGCATGCCAGCATGACAAAATGTAGTGTTGTGCTAATGTGTAAGCTGCATGTTATTGTTGTAGTTGATAGAGGTGGAGATCATAACTATTTTGTAAACAGCTCTGTCGGTCTGTCGGTCCGCGTGCATGTGTGCGTGCATGCAGGTGTGTGTATATTGGTGTGTGAAGGTGTGTGTTTGAGTCTGTGCCAATTGGCAAAAAGGGGGTGTGGCAGTGGGAGTGGCCTATAACAAAAAGGCACATAACTTCACATCCCCTGTCATAACTCATGCACAGGTTGTCATAGACACTTGTGGGAGGCGTCATTGGACTAAGTAGTTCCTTTTTTATTGGTGACGGTTTGCCCCGCCCCTAGACTTTCATTGGTCGACAAAGCTGTGCCCACTATAGCAACTGCAAATTCAAATTTCTATCTATGAGGCTGAAATTTGCCATGGAGGTCAAGTGTGTGTGCGTGCATGAACCTGCAGATGCATGCGCGTATGCTATTGCGAATCTGCACTTGTTTTGGTGAACTCTAAATTTGTAAGACAACTAGCTACTATAGCTGTCAAATAAATGTAGGAGAAGGTCAATATTCCCTCTGCAGTGTAATGGTGGAGAATTCTATGTGCAGCCAATTTGACCTTTTATTAAATAACAACCATGAATATGATATGGTACACATTTTCCTGGTTTGTATAGGTGTTCAATAATGTTTTCTACAAATATATTTTTAATTTGAAGTCTGTTAAAGATCTTACAGTTTGCTGTCAAAATAATTGAATTAGCATTTGGGTTTGGGTAAAGAGTTTGTGCTCCACTGGTTAAATGTCATTTCAGATGAAATATTCAGACACTGTGACACTTTTTCTGCCATGAAAACAAGCAACAATTAAGATACTGAATCAAAACCAAAACAACTATTGGCAATCTGTACAAAGTTATTTTTGTTGGCATCCATTGTCAAAAATCCATCTGCTAAACCCCTGTGTGTGCTTGTTTGTGTTAGTGTGCATGTACTGTATATAGACACCTGTTTTGGTGTGACATTTTATAACCCTTCTTCCAGATACAGTATGTTACAGTCTGCCATGTCTAGAGAGTCAGCAGTTTTATTTACCAACAAACACAGAAGGAAGGTGGCAGACGGAGCCTTTCCTCTCCAACAGTAAACTCTAGTGGACTGTAAGCAGTGGATTATTTTCATTATTGATTCAACTGCAGAACATTTTCTCCATTAATCAAGTCAAATGTTTGGCAAGTTTGCTGGAAAACTGACTAATCAGTTATCAAAATTGTTGCAGATTAATCTTCTGTTGATCGCTTAATCACGTAATCGTTGCAGCTCTAGTTTGCATATTCTTGTATTTGTCATGAGACCAGAGGGGAATTAGAGTTTGCATTGGTAACACTGGCTTTGGCACATCATCTGTGGCTTGAGCATTTTATATCAGCAGATATAGGATTGTATAAAATTGTATCTAGACATCTAAATCCTATAGCTCTCTCAAAGCTCCAATGAATCCCTGGATTTACATGATTTAAACTGTAATATTGATGTGAACATTTTGGCGGATGTTGAAATCACTGACCCAGACTCATACATAATGCACTTGGCTCTGCTGTAGGGTCCTGCTCCATTTTTGCCCTGATTGTGTAATTCATGATAGCATGGACTAATTACAGTTTTGGTAACAACGTCAGGTCAGGTCCATGTTTCTAACGAGAAAGGAATCTTCTCAATTCCTCGGATGTCCAGCCTAGAAGGCCCCTGTTCTGTGGATGTTAAAAATAACTTGCTGTTATTTTCAAACGGGCCACGAACACTTGTCTCCCAGGTGAAAGTCCTGTTTGTTGACCCATCCACCACCCCTCCCGTCCACCCTAAACGTCTTTCTCACCCTAAATACTCCATACATGACTTCCTGCTTTCTGCTGCAATAACACCTATGAACACTAGAGGGCGCCTCCTAACAAAATGTCAATATGGGTGGTAATTACTGCTTGACCAAACTGCTGTTGTTTTGCTCTGGAGGACAGTCTGGTCAGGAAGTGTGTGCACTGCATGTCTGTGTATATGATGGCGGTGGCATTTGTGTGTGTGTGTGTGTGTGTGTGTGGGAGGGGGTGGGTGTCCACACCACCTTAGTGGAAACTTGGCCATGAGCCGACCGTTGCCCATGAGGGCTGGTAAACACGCTGCGATGGATCTCACATGAACACAAGTGCCAAACACAATGTAAACTTGTTTCCGTCACTCCATTCAGCCGCTCGCTTTTCTGTTTTCCTTCTGTCCCTTAGTCTTTCAACTCTGAATCGTGCTGTATTCTCATCGCAATACCTGCCAGAGTGTGATCAGACAGCTGCTCTTGGTGCATAGTTCTATATTTAAAGTCCCCCTCCAGACACGTTTTAAAGTATGTTAAAATACTCTGCGATGATTAATATTTAGTTTAACATGGTTTTCCCACATAAAAAGGGGCTGAAAGCACATCTACTCTTTCTCCCTCATTGAGAAATTCTGGATCTGGCCTCGCCCCGCCCCCACTGCTGCTCGCTTAGGTTGAGACTCATTCGGTGAATACATTCTAGCATCTCTCTGTTGACCGGTGAAAGCGCAGCGTGTCAAGATGGCTAGACACATCAGAGAGATTCAGCCATAGATCTACATGTTTGAGCCTCACGCCGGATTCAGACAGGAGGTCTGCAGCCGTTTTACGGAGTCCTGCAGCTGGCTCACAAAGCTCCGCTGGCAGGCAGCCCGCTTGCGGAGGTCCGCTAGCTCACGATCTGCAACTATAGTTTGGACGTCCTGTCTGAACCCGGCGTCAGTCAGACCCAGGTCCAGATGAGGAGTCTGTTGTGCACCAAAAAGCGACTAGCAGACGTATCAGAATAAGTGTAGTTAGCAACCTCTATTTGTTCACGTTGTTTGTTAGCTTGTTTGTAACTTGCAGTGGACACAGCTACCTGTGTGTTCCTGATTGTACTGAGTGACAGTCCGCTCTGCACTGGAAGTTTCAGGTTTCTTACATTTCTCTGTGGATTAGTGACGTACCAAATCTTACTTGCATAGGATACATTTGAATCTCAAATTTCAGGGAGGTGCACAGACACCTCCCTCTTCAGAAGAGGAATGTGAAAACGCCTCTCTAGTGACAAACTTTGCACAGATACAAGTCAGTATAGTCAAGGTCAGACATTTTAGGGGACATAAACATCAGAAAAAGACATTTTCAGTGGAGGGTATCTTTAAGATTATTGAAAGCTTTTTACAACCAGATTTTCCTGAAGTGTAGGTCACATGTGCGTCATCATTTCAGTCTCCTGTTGGATATGAACAGAGACTGCAGCGTATCGGGGCTGCAGGATGAAGTGGTGTAATGATAAACAACTCTGTAGGACATTCACACTTCCTGAGTATACATCAGATCTGTCAGCCGCAGTCCCAGAGGCCAGCGTAGGTCTGAGCGAGGTCACATCAGATGACTGCCCCCCCCCATGCAACATCCAAACCAGATGTCTAATGAATTGCTCCTCATAAAAAGATTCCTATTTTACAATGGACCGTGACATTGCCAAATAGGGTAAGAGGGTGACGTGTGCATTCCCCAGTTGTTAAAATTCTTACGGGTAATTCAGAATGGCCTCTAGACGTGTTTGTAGAGACAATTGGAACATTTTCTTCACAATGATCTTGTCTGGAGACGCTGCGTGCAGTGGCTGCTGAGGACTGTAGTGATTCATCAGAATCAGATTCACCAGAAAGTGATGCTTTTCACTGGCGAAACAAATGCAGGTTATGATGAGTTTCATTCTTCCTGGACATTGACAGTTTGCAGGAAAACAATTAAGACAGCTGTTGGCTTTCACACGGGTGTTCCAGATATCCCACATCTGGCATAACTGTATTTTTTTCTCTTGTTTTCCAGCCTATAACATAACCTGTGTCATTTTATGTTACCACAGTTAATTCTTTTGAATGACCTTTTGCCCCTCACATGAGTGATTTGCCTCTGAAATATAAGAGGACCACCAACGTCACAACATGAGAGCACCAGGAAAATACCCCTGTTTTTTTGCTCACTTCAACTCCTCTCTCCTTTTGTCTTGCTCGTATCTTCTGTTTGTAAAGAGGGGATGTTTCTGTTCCTGTCATCCATGACATAAAACATGATGAAGCAGTATTGTTTCAACTCTTCTAAAGAAAAGTTACCCATGGGCTTTGATAAGGTGGGGGAAAAAAAAAACAGCTGTCGCAAAAATCTGCTCACACTCAGACCCGGCGGCTGTGATACACTGCATTGAAAGGCTGTCTGGCACTCAGTGAGCATGTGCTGAGAGGTGATGGACAGGACCTGGCCTCCTCCTGCTCCTATCGCTCTCTGTTAGCGCTTCTTCTCCTCCCGTGCTTCCCGCTAATCACAACTGACAAGGGATACACAGGACTCTGTCTACACCAGTGGATAGAATGAGTCGTGCTGACCTGTCTCAGCCTGCGGAGAATGAGCACAGGTAGAGAGAGAGGATTGAGGAGGGACCAAAAAAAAAGCCCAAGATTTCAAGAACATCAGCATGCAGTCCTGCTAAATATGCTGCTTCTCAGTTTTGAAGGCTGCAGGATTTCCATAAATTAATGAAGGACGTGGGGCTGCAAAAGCAAGAGCATGGCATGACAGAGCATCGTCTATTAGTGTGTGTGTGCGTGTGT
Organism: Heterobranchus longifilis; assembly: GCA_028570985.1. Taxonomy (NCBI): domain Eukaryota; kingdom Metazoa; phylum Chordata; class Actinopteri; order Siluriformes; family Clariidae; genus Heterobranchus; species Heterobranchus longifilis. The sequence goes on from JAOVVB010139601.1 coordinate 12,020, forward strand.
GTGTGTGTGTGTGTGTGTGTGTGTGTGTGTGTGTGTGTGTGTGTGTGTGTGTGTGTGT
>JAOVVB010139622.1:0-12076 GCA_028570985.1 Heterobranchus longifilis
TGCATGGAGTTTGCATGTTCTCCCCGTGCTTGGTGGGTTTCCTCTGGGTACTCCGGTTTTCTCCCACAGTCCAAAGATATGCAGGTTAGGCTAATTGGCATTCCAAAATTGCCCATAGTGTGTGAATCGGTATGTGTGTGTGCCCTGCGATGGATTGGCATCCAGTCCAGGATGTACCCTGCCTTGTGTCCTAAGCCTCCTGGGATAGGCTCCAGGTCCCCGTAACTCTGAATACAGGATAAAGCGGTACAGAAGATGAGTGAGTGAGTGAGTAAATACTTTTTTGCCCCACTGTACTTAAGGGGTCGGGTGGCCAGCCAATGCTCGATTGTCATTCACACACTACAGGCAAATTTGGGAACTCGAGTTAGCCTGAACCCAAGCCACTTGATGACGTGCCAGTCCCAAGCCCGGATAAAATAGGAGGGTTGTGTCATGAGGGCATCCGGTGTAAAAACTGTGCTGAGTTGTTATGGGATGGTCCACTATTGCGACCCCTCAAAAGACCAACAACAATTAGAATAGCCTGCATGTCTTTGGAGTGTGGGAGAAAACCGGAGCACACAGAGGAAACTCACCACAGAGGAAACATGCACACAAGATCCAAGGCGAGAATCGAACCCTCAGTGCTAACCTACATTTGTGTATCTAAGCTGATAAAATATATGATGGTGCATTTTGTCTTCATTGTGTTTAACCACCGCTTTAGGGCGTGTTTTATATCAATTCCTGAACACTAGATGGTAGGAGTGGACTTCTCCTTAAACCGGGCCTCAATACTAGCAATACCCGCCTGGCTCAACCCCAAACGTATCACTGTTCCCTAACACAAGCGTCCTAGGTAGTGAGTGGAATAATAGGGCATGCACACTTCGTAGTTCCCTACATCTCGGATGGGGACTGAACCCGACCTGGTGGCGACATTCCAGAGGATGGATGGATGATCATCCTCTCTCATCCTGTCCTGTGATGGAAACGGTGTAAAATCAGTCTTACACAAGACATCAAGGTTTGTTTGAGATTTTTGCGTTTTTTTTTTTTAAATAACAGAATTTGATCCCGTTCGATCGATTTGTTCGTGTAGGAGTAAAACAGCTAGCTAACGCTTTGGGTTTATTTAAGCTAAACATGCTAGCTACCGGTTATTAAACACATCATTATCCTGGGTTATTGTTAACATTATATTAGACTTTTAAAATAACTGCTATCTATGTTATATTTAAGTGTTATTTTGCTACACATGACGAGGTTTACCGCTTAATCTCAGAGCTTTGCTAGATAACTCCTCTGACTTGTACCTGTTAGCCCGTTAGCTAGCGAACTTCTCAGACTAGCAACTCATTTCTGCTCTTTAATTAGTGTTTTAAGTCTTGGTTATTAGTTAATTACTCAAACTGTCATTAAGCACAATAAGGATGAAGCTAAGTTAGGAAGATGTATCCAAATATGAAACCATACAACGTTATATGAATAGTTTTTGTTTGTTTGTTTTTGCTTTAGAGCTGTTTCGATATGATTCATGACGATATTTAAGTGAAAGGTCTCGCGGTTTTTATTGTCTGAAGCTGTAGAAACTCACTTCACGCTTTTTGTTCCAACATTCTAAAGATGACCGAGCATTTTTATTATGTAGTGGGCACTAACATACAATACTGTGCAAAAGTCTTAAGCGCCGTATTATTCTTATTCTTATAAAATTTTATCATATGTGTGTGTGTGTGTGTGTGTTTATGAAGTTTGCATTATTATGTACAACACAATTCACTAATTCCAAGCATAACCAATAAATAAATAAACAATGTGGCGGCACGGTGGCTTAGCAGCTTAGCACTGTCGCCTTGCACCTCCAGGGTCTGGGTTCGTTTCCCCGCCAGGTTTGATTTCCTCCTCTATGGAGTTTGCATGTTCTCGCCGTGCCTGGTGGGTTCCCTCGGGTTTCCTCCCACCGTCCAAAGACATGTAGGTTAGGCTAATTGGCGTTCCCCAAATTGCTTGTAGTGTGTGAATGAGTGTGTGTATTCTCCCTGTGATGGGTGTACCCCGCCTCATGCCCTACGTAAGTCTCCTGGGATAGGCTCCAGACCCCCCCGCGACACGTCTATACCGCGCAATCCTGTATAGCGACGATTAATAATGTTACAGAAGAATATTTGCACTCCTGTTGGGGGGAAAAAAAGAAAGGACATATTACAAGACAGGCCAGGTTTCATATGTAAATAAACCAAACAAAACAAAAATCCTGTAGACTCCTAGGTTTTGCATAAAAATAGAAAGGAGCAAGTCTCACCAGAAGGACTTATATTCTTACTATATATAGTAAAACTTAACAGCTGTTTTTCTTATAGAACTTCTGCATCTAATACTGCTGAATAGGGATGGGAATCACCAGTCACCTTCCTATACGATGTTATCACGATACCTCAGTGCCGATTAGATTAAAATTGCGATTCTATAAATAGCACGATTTTTATAAATATCCCGATTCAATATTACATTTTCCCCTGATTTTGTTACAATTTTAAACCTTTTAAAAAATGAATAAGTAATTAAATGTAACCAGTTTATTATAATATTACTTCTCACTTAAAAAACAGCATTTAACTGACTTCTAATACAAGAGTTTGTAACCAAAACTTTCTAACTGTAGAATTTATTTTAATTCACGTTTAAGAAAAGACAAATACATCCCTTTTCCACATGATCATAAACAAGCTTTTGTATTCCCCCTTAAGAAATGTTTGAGGCTGAACTTTGAGACACGAATGCACTGCTATCTCAAGGCCTTGTTCACACTGGCGTTAAAATCGAGTGTTTTTCTGGCGTTCGTAGCGTCCGGTGAGCGCGGATCAAGCGCCGAGTGTTTTCTACACATAGGAGTCAATAAGAGTGTTCACACGGGCTTTGGTGACGTGCGTTTGTCCGGCTGCGCGTTTATACGGCGTCAAAAAAACGTTGCATGCAGCTTTTTCTTGGCGTTCAAATCCCAACGAACGCAAGGAAAACGCTTCTAGTGCGTTTTCTTACCGTTCATTTTATGCTTCGGAGGACCGGATATATCCCATGATCCTACATGCTATACATAGGGAAATGCGGAAAAAAACCCAAAATAGAATAAATTGTTGAAAAACCTGCGTGGAAATTTTCGCATAACACAGAAACTACTATTTGGGCTGCAGGCTGGCGTTAGACAGAGACAAACGAACGCCAGTATAGAAGTCAATCGAGCGCCACTACAAAACGCAACATAAATGTCTAGGACGTTCAGAGCGCTTTCGTTTATCCCAAAATTTAACGCCTGTGTGAACAAGGCCTTATGGAGGCAAAATAGTCTCATTAATAATTCACACAAAAGACACGATGCACACATGCGCATCCCAATTCACATGTGTGAAACCCAATTCACATGCACGCAAAAAAAAATATTCACAAAAAACAACTCACATGCACAAAATAAATATTTATATTTATAATATATGTTTCACAAACGCAAAGCACAATTCACAGATGTACAACTGTGTACAAAATTTTTGAATGTTTAAAATTCACGAGTGCATCATGGACTGTGAATGTGAAAATTGTCTTTCCTGTGTGAATCGCCCTGGATTTGTGTGTGTATTTTGGAGACTTTGCTGGCAGCAACATGGGTCACTCATACTCTTTGCGACCTCACCATTTAACCAATCACAGCCATCCAGGAGCGCAGCACTTAATTAGCTCAGCTTTGAACACCTTTTGCGCAGTCTGAGTTAATTACAACAGAAATGAAGTTTTACCACTGCAAACAAAGAACAGGATGCACGTCTAAGTTATTACTTTATCTCATAATGTTTTATTAATGAACTTCGCCAAAATAACACAGCTAACCACTTTATCATCCTTATAAACACTTCACCCTCATTACATGTTTATCAATCAAGACAGTCACAGTTACAGTTTTTAATTTGGAGAATAGATGTTTCTATGGGTCACAGGGTATTCTGATATATCTGAATGCCACCAGATTTGCTTTTATTTCATTAACAGCTCACATGTGTATAACATAATGGATTAAAGTTTTTTTAAAATGGCGATTTCAATTCAAACAGTCATATGATCTAATTGCTAAAAAACAATGTCAAATATGATCACGTTCAAATTTGCTTTGGCCAGAGAGCAGTTGTCATTTATAGGTATTATTAAACAGCTTCACAAACAGTCTCTTCAGTCACCATTATTTCGTACAATATGATATCCTTACAATAATTCAAATTATCAGAGGTACTGGGATAAAAGTTTGTATTTCTGATATAAACACTAATGTCTAAAATACAAACCAAAATAGAGTTCTTGAAAATTTTTTAAATTTTGAAAGTGACTTTAGCTTCAAATAAAGGTTGTATCAGTTATATCAGGAGGTGGCGATAATATTTTTTATATTTATATTTGTCTGATCCACTGACGCTGTATGAGGTTGCTTAGATTTAAAAGGGCTGGAATTTGTATCATTTCATCCAGGGCACCAATAACCACTAGCTCCTGTCTGCAAATGAACTGTGGGTACTGTAGTCAATGTTCAGTGGCTGTCTCTCCAAGACATGAACCAAACGATCATGAAGTCTTGAAGAATGTACTGCTAGAGAGATTCCTAAATTATTTTAAAAAAAAGATGTATTTCAATGTACAGACTAAGTTATACTGTTTAAAATCAATATTTTGAATCATGCTGCATATCTTGTTTAAACCACATTGTTTCAACATAAAGTTGAACATAAAGTACAACATGCTATATGTATGATCTGCTGTAAGTTCAAAGGAACCAAACACCAGTTAAGAGAGTCAGAGCGAATGATCAATTCACCACACTCAAATTGTAAAGACAATAGTCAGTCACTTGCTATTTTTACTATGCTGAGTGATTGCACAGTTGTACATCTATAAACTGTGTTTTGCATTTGTGAAATGTATATTATGAATATACAGTATATACTGTATTTATTTTGTGCACGTGAGTTGTTTTTTTTGTAAATATATATGTTTTTTTTTCGTGCACATGAATTAGGTTTCACACATGAATTGGGATGCGCATGTGTGCATCGTGTCTTTTGTGTGAATTATTAATGAGACTGATTTGCTTCCATAATCCCTTAAGCGTGCGTTATCAGGGTAAGTATAAAAAAGGCACAACTTTCTCATAAATCCTCGGTAAAGTCATAGGCCCCGGGAGGATCTTAAGTTTCATTTTTAGTTTTCAGTGCCCCGTCCGGTCTCGCATAGACAGCGGAGCTCTCTTTTTAGTTTCTAATTAATAATCCCTCGCTATCTCAAACGGAAAGGTCTTCCCGAGTGCCATAAGCAATCTTACAACTTCCTATTTTGTTGACCCCCTCAGAAGCCCTGCGTTAGGGCTCTTATAAATGTTATAACATCTCGTGGTGTGGCTCCCCAACCCGCACCACGTAACATTTGCTGGAACTTTTGAAAAGCTAACATGGTCAGTTGACTGTGTTAATTTTGACTGATGCCATAAACAAGAAAAGCTTTGACAACAGCATCTCTTCCACCAGCCTTAAGCCGGATGTCATTGTTTACTTTTGGTTTTTCACCTTTTTCTATTGACCCATTACATTTAATGTGAAATTTCCTAATTGGTTTAATGGAATCAAAACCTCATCTCTCATTCTTTTTAAAATGCTCAGTTTTAGCTCTTTGCATCATATAGAACGTTACCATCTCGACTCCAGTACTGCTATAGTAATATATTTGTATATTTGTAATATATTTGTATAGTAATAGGTAAAACGTGACAAAATTATGTAATTTTTTCATGTATTCACTTGTGTTTTATTATGTGTTCTAATAAACAAATTGATAGCAGCACCCATGTCTCCCTAGTCTTTCTTGATACACACAATGCAGTATCCAAATACAATTATGTAAATATGTCATTAAATAAATAATCACATTTAAATATTTTTAATTATCTATCCTTATTTGGTTATGTATTTTATTATTTCTTAATTTATTTATTTAATGATTTATTTATTCATTTTTTGGTGATTGGACTGACATGGACATAGACAAAATAATACATTTTGCCAAAGTCACCCAGTAAAGTAAAAAGAATTTTGTCACGTTTCACCTATTACGATAGTGAAAGGGTGAAAGGGTAAGTCTACATGCCACCCAGCACACTCTTGCTGATGGTGCAAAACAATTGACTTCTGTAAATCAGCATTACAATCCAAAAACTGAGTTTAGTGGGTGACTCTGGCAAAATTTATTATTCAGTGGTCCATGTCAGTCCAATCAATACTATGGAAAAGATGTATTATGAAAAGGTTATTGTACAGACCAGAGATTGACCATGAGCCACTCACACACACATATTAGAATAAATTAGACTAAATGGGGCACGTAGCCTGGTAAGCAACAAGAACCACACCACAAGTACCACAACCACATTTGTACAGAAATTTGTTGACAGTCCCTAAAATGGCAGTTCTGAATTTCTGTTGAAATTCAAACTAACTTCACTGTGGTACAATACAGAGAAAGCTGAAACAGGGACAGTGCAAAAAAAGAATGGAAGGCTGCAGATTAAGTCTCACACACGTTTACAAAATCGGCAGGGCAGAAGAAAGCTGAACAAGAGAGGTGAAAAGAATTTTAGAAGATATAAAATATCTTAAAGCTTGAGAAGGAAGGAAAACATTCCAGATGAACGTAAAATGCAGTTGATGCAATTTGGGCTGAAAGGCATGTGTGTCTAAAAATATGTACATGTACAGTAAATGTCTAGATGCTTGCAATGCTGCAATAATGTAGTGATGGAATGTAGGAAGACTGCAAAGGTGTTTGTGCAACATGCACTACATTCACTCAACCATACAAATTATTGAATTCAGGTGTTCCAATCTCTTCCATGGTTACAGCTGTATAAAATCAAGCCCATAGGCATGAGGACTGCTTCTATAAACATTTGTGAAAAAAACAGTTGCTTTCAGGAGTTGGGCACGGCCCATTAGTTCCAGTAAAAAGAACTCTTAATGTTTCGGCATACCAGGAAATTTTGGACAATTTCATGCCCCCCACTTTGTGGTAACAGTTAAGGAAAAGGCCCTTCTTGTTTAAAAATGACTGCACATCAGTGCACAAAGCAAGGTACAGACATGGATGAGCGAGTTTAGTGTGGAAGAACTTGACTGACCTCAAGCCGATAGAACACCTTTGAGATAAATTAGAACAGAGACTGTGAGCCAGGCCAACATCAGTGTCTGACCTCACAAATGAGCTTCTGGGAGAATGGTCAAAAATTCCCATAGACACACTCCTAACCCTTATAGGAAACCTTCCCAGAAGAGTTGAAGTTTGCAATTTTCTAGTTTTGAGTTCTTGTTTCTTTCAACTTCAACCAAACCCATGGATCTTTTGAAGATAAGAACAATCTCAATGTTTTAGTGCCATTAGGCAAGGAATTTAGAGAACTAGGTAGTAACATTCCAACAGGTGTTAAGCTTATACTAATACAATGTTATAGAAAATCTAGATCTTCTTTCCTAAAATACAAATAAGTAACTTTTCTTGTGATGTTTAAGTATTAATCAAACATATTATGTAGAACAAAGTTCAATTTCTTCCTACTCGGTGAGGATAATACCGATGGCAATTATATACAATATGTCATACAAATGATAGAAAACATGGTTGTGCTGGAATACGAGCCCGCTTCTGGAACGAATTATGCTTGTAATCCAAGGTTCCACAGTATTTCAATAAATAAACTGTATAGAAACATTGAATACATGTGATTAGTTTAGATTTATAGGTGACCCAGGGCAGTTTGGGCAGTGTACTGAAACCTTTGGAAACAGCATCAGCAATAATAACAACAACAACAACAACAACAAATAATAATAATAATACCCAAAAAGCAATGTGTTCTGTTCAGTACCTTATCAGTTTTTCAATCTAGAACCAAGTCACACTTTTTTTTTTAAAACAATTTCTTTAGGCACACTTTAAAGGGTCTAAAATGTACAAATTCCTTGAAATATGCCACAGCTTCTGCAGAAAATACGAACTGTTTGTATCTTTCACAAATGCTTGGTTTGTGTAAATAATATATCATGCTTTCTTTTTTTGACTTCATGGGGGATGTTGCAGTACTGCCACCTACTGGACTGGCATGTAGAATAGAAGCTTGGCAGGAAAAAATTATCATCTTTTTGTATGAGCCACAGCATTTGAACAATCAACAGCATAAATTATTCAGCAATTCAAGAACACAAACTACATGACCTACTCTTTGGAAGGAAACCCACCAATCACGGGAAGAACATGCACACAGACCCGAGGCAGGAATCGAACCCTTAGCAAAAGTGCTAAACACTAAGCCACCATGCCATCATAAATCACAATGCCCAAAAAATCCAACTGAATCAACTTTACAGTCTACCTTTGATTCACTGTTTTAAGTAAGCTCAGCATTTTCTCACCATGTTGCATGGCATTTTTTAAGAGATTCAGTTAAGAGTCTTATTTAAGTTTGTCCCTGTTATGCTAGTGGTGTGTTTTACTCAATATTAGTTTTGCTCCAGCGCACCTGCTTTTCGCCCGCCATGAGTTTTGTCAAACACACAGAACAGCATCTCAGCATATTTAGAAATGTAAAGCTGTGTTAATGCAAGTCAGAGGTGGGTAAACGCAGAGGTGGGTAAATGATATTTCAGAAATACATGTATTTATCCCCCAGTACACCCCTGGTTTAAATGTAACAAAAAAAAAAATCTTAATCTAAAATCACATAAATAAATGGATTATATTTAATTAAATACAAAGAGTTACTTAAATAATCAAAACCAAAATCTATTCAAAAGGGTCATGTGCCCAGATGGTGGTGACCACCATTTAAGAATTCATTGTGACCACAATGTAATTAATAATCTGTCTATTGCTTTGGAAAAGAACCAGTTCCTTATTCTATTTGTTCTTGTGCTGATGATTTTTAACTCGCCTTAGGGAAGATTTTTAAACAGACAGTTTCCAGGGAGTGTGGGGTCCCCACTGATGCTCAGTGCACGTTTATCAGCTTGAGTAGCTTTCATCCAAGTTAGGCAGTAGGGAGCCGATGATTACCTCTGCTATCGTAACTATATGCTACTGTAAATGCAAATCATGCAATTATCGCAGATGATATAATCACTGTGGTGTATTTGAAGTGATATCATCTCCTGCAATTACAGCACGGTTACATGAGCTTCTAGGAACTTGAAGTTGGTCACTCTTTCCACCTTTTCCCCATCAAAGCAGAGTCCTGTGTGTTTGTCCTGGGTTTGTTTTGATGTTCTGCCCATTATGATTTCATTTGTTTTGTTTTTCTTAAAGTTCATTTCCTTTCCAATGTCCAATTGGCAGTGAGTGTACTTCCTCTTTGTAAACAGTGTCATCATTGTTTGACCCACAGTGGTCATATTATCTGTAGATTTGACTACAGTGATTAAACTGTGTGTGGCAGTTGTACTGTAGTAATTTAACCACAAAATATTAATCATGAATTGTGTGCCTATACGGATAATGTTTAATTTGCAATATTGGATATGTAGGGAACAATATTGGAAATGTATCATTGGACCCAATAAAGGGCCTGCTGACTTAAAACTATGTGCTGGGCCACCAAGGCCTCAGTATGACCCTACAGAGCAGATGCATCTCGCTGTAAGATGGGAGCGCATGGGCAAGATGTCCAATTAAGTGAGTTATGTTTCCTTTAGCCATAGGATAAACATGTATGGAAGCAGTGTGTCTTATGGGAAACAGAACACATATATGAGAGTATTGTGTTGGTGGAAACAGGATGTTGAAGAAGTGTCATGTAAACGTATATACTGTACAGGAAGCATGCATTTTAGAAGAGACGGAAGCTTTTCCTCGGCAGAGATACTGCTCGGCTATTGGCCTCAACACCCCTGGTCTCCGAAGTGATCTTTGCATCTTTGGTTAATCGTCCCTGACCTAGCTACCACACAGTACAGTCCCTTCTACAAATAGTACAGAAAAGAACTTTGGAAACGACCCTGGGGAACACTGTGCTTGAGAGTGATGGTGAAGGAAATATGCTTCCCCAGTCTCACACTCTGTGCTGTGTTGGATAAGAAACATATGCACAGAGAGGTCTTTAGATCAAGTGTCTTCAGTTTCCTTAGATCGATAGAATTAAAAGATAAATTACAGTCCACAAACAGTATCCTGATGTAGCTGTAATGATCTTCCAGGTAAGTGAGTGTTGTAAGAAGTGTGGCGTCTGTGGATATGTCGGCTTTGTAAGTGAACTGGTGTTGGTCCAGGTCAGAGCGGATGCATGCCTTGGTGTGATTTAGCACCAAGTTCCTTCAAAGCATTTTATAATTACTGGCCTTAAACGAGTGGATGGCAGCTGTTCAAAGTTGTGACTGCTGATTATGACTTATGTGTAGGCGTGATGATGGCATTTTTTATGCAAACAGGTAGCCATGGACATATAAAGAGAAGTTTCAGATATTTCCCACCTGGTGTCCTAATGCAGATTCTACATCCTTTGTCTAAGTCTGCGCTGTCTTGAACTGATGTCTGGCCCTTCTAATGAGAAGTTTGTATGCTTGGATCTGAGCTGGAAAAGTCCTTTGGCCTTTCAGGATTTTGTATATACCTGGTTGTAATCCTTAGTCTTAAATCGCCAAGCTTGTTGATGAGTGATTGTGTGTTGGCAAGGAAGAGGCTAGGCAGAGCAAGTTTGTACAAAGCTGCTGTTCACTGACTTGGAAAATGGCTTGCTTCTCATTGAGTTTTTTTTTTTGTGATCCTCCTGACAAATAATTTCCTCCAGGATTATTAGAATAAAAAAATCAACACTATACTTAATTCCAAGATCGGTGTTGAAGTATAATTCAAAAATAGCGCTATTGGGCTTTAAGCTGAATTGTGTTGGAAAGCACTGGGCTGCTGTGTCTCTCTCTGTGATTCCATATTGTTCATCAGCCAAATATAAAATAAGTTTACCTTTAACTATTTTTTTTAATTTTATATACTTTTTCATCATGACAATTCCTAGCTTTTAATATATATTTTTAAAATAAGCCAGTTTACTGGCAGGGGTAGTTAGTGGTGTAGGCGTTGGACTACTCCAAAGAAGAAGAAAAAAAACTAATAATAACTAAGAAAAAACCCTGGTTAAATTTTACACCCCCTCCTGGTAGTTCATAAGTCACATATAAAAATAGATCCTGGGTCTGGTTTAAGGCAGAGCATAATTAATTAGCTCTGAAAACATGTTACAAGATCACAAACCGCCAATCATTTACAGTACAGTTTTATTGACAACAGGGTAGTTGCATTCATGATAAATAAAAAAACAACAACCTTGGAGTGATAAATAACTTTGAATGATGATTGGGTTCCACTATTTCTTTAATCATGGAAATTAATCATTTTCAAATAAGAAAGAAATATTAAGCCAATATCATTGGCTGAGTCATTTTCATATGAGCAACTGCAGTATAATTGTCATAAGCCTTTCTGATCCAGATCCAGCAGGGTTTGAAGAATAGGACTTCATACTAAATATTGATTGTTTTATAGCAATTTTATTATATAAATATAACAAATTATTATTATTATTTTGGTTATCATTATACCAAAAAAAAAAAAAATTAATGTCATTAGCACATTCAGTTTCACTTTTTTATTGTAAGCTCATATAAAGTCACAAGCTAGATGCTGATAAAAAATATGATAGTGTGCAATGAGTGTTACTTTATATTGTTTTTACTATTTGAGGGTGGGGGAGATCCTCAAAAGGTCTTCTGTTCTTCAGTTGCAATTACATGACAGTTAACTACCATAATAGTCTGTATGCTGCTTTACTGACAATGTGAAAAATGAGCTCTGCCAAATAAGCAGGAAGATTGCATTTAGATATGGAACTAAAATAATAAAAATGTAAATTTGCAGAACAATCCCTGTTATCTGTTTTCATCCAAATGAGCATGGGTTCCCTGTTGAGTCCGGTTCCTCTCAAGGTTTCTTCCTATTGCCATCTCAGGGAGTTTTTCCTTGCCACTGT
>JAOVVB010139633.1:0-12076 GCA_028570985.1 Heterobranchus longifilis
AATAATAATAATTATTATTATTATTATTATTATTATTATTATTATTATTATTATTATTATTATTATTATTATTATATAGGCTATGTTAAACTCTGGATTTTATTTTTTTAATTTTTTACACATAACTTTCCGTCTTCTGTGATTTTACTGTAGTGTCTATGGATGCTACCACTGATTTACTGGTGTTTGGTGCCCTCTGCTGGTACAATGTGGGAACTGAACTCTCAGTATCATGAATTGTGCAATGGAGCCAATCAATGCTAGCTGTCAGTCACTGGTAACTGGGGCTACAGTAAAATATGTGAAACAAAAAATGTAGCTCCATATTATACACAGATTTGAGATTTGAATACAAAGTCTGATTAATTAAAATTCTGATTGGGTCTCTGGCTGTTGCATCCAAAGACACTCCTGCTATTGTCAATTATGAGTCTTTTTTTATTCTAAATTAGTTGTTGTGCACAATTTAAACAGATGTGTCAGGACTTTCTATAAGACTGGTTAGATATAAAACAATTAATTGAGCAGGCCGTCACATTCTGTCTTATCCATAATGAAGTTGGGATTCCACAACTGTGTAATCCTGATCAGTGTGGCTTTCCCCCATGACCTCTGGCCTCTCCTGTGTGCTTCTCACAGCTGTTTCCTTGCAACAGTTGTCCATGTCTGGTCTTCTTGATGCTGCATTCCTGGTGCTTTGGAATCATACCCTTACCTAACTTGGCTCACACAGTTGTATACTTCTTTACTTGTTATTCTACTGCAATAAGGTGCGATCAGTAGCAGTTTTTGGGGTCTAGATAAGATGTGCCAATAAGCTTTAAAAACTCAATGTGTTTTTTTCCCCATTTTCCAGTCTGAAGAGTGTTTTGAGCATGTGATGTAACTTTTGCTTGATTCATAATATGTATAGTAACTTCACTGTAATGCTGTTTACACAATGGCTGGTGGTCCTCACTCATCAATGAGTGGGCAAAATTAGATATGAGAGCCAGTCAATTTGAATAAAATTGTAATTGACACGGAGTAAAACCAATGGATTGTGTGAGGATGGAACTCCCTAGATTTGATTGGTCACGTTTATGGACCAACCCTTATTTGCTAAACCAATTAATGAAAGCTAGTGTTGATTGTCGAAGTCATTGACCAATCACAAGCCTGGGTTAACTAATGGGCGGGTTTTTGTCACGGAGGGGTGGGGTGTTCGAGGTCATTCAGTCCCACTCTGATTCACTCTATCGGCGTGTGTTTGTGGGGACGGGTAGTTGGAGTAAGGAGTCGCCGGGCGGCAGTGCATCTCAAACGCTTTTTGGGAAAGAAACTGAAAATTGCACCACAGACTGAAGAATCGACCCCCGGTGACGACTTCTGTGAAATTATTGAACGCAACGACTGCGCCACACGCACAACCAACAAACGCAGCCAGGCTATCAAATGCTAGCCAGCTAGCATCCCTGAAAACTGACGGGATCAAGGTGTTGATAGCTAGCCTCCCAGCTAATTATCCATCAGCTAGCATCCTCCTGCCGTAGCATCATTAGCCTGCTTTTCCTCTTCGCGCACGTCGAGACTTCACCATTGCTCGCCGTGGTGCCTTTCAGCTTGCGAGCACCAAATCCCACATTCAGACAGACACGGACAACGGAGCTTCCTAACTAGCTGCTGGAGACAGCGTCTGCGTTGCATTAGTTGGCACCATCACACCCATCTCCCCAACCCCTTCACCTCTGCCCCTCTCCCTCCACCCGAAACACTGGAAATCCACAAGCGGCCGGAGAGCGGCGACGGGCCGGTGAAGCTGGGGGTGGTAACGTTACCGGACTCGCCGGGAGTCGTAACGGCTACAGACAAGCTCGGCTGTGGGGACCTACCGACAAGTATGGACGGGCTGGCCGTGGAAGTTCGCGGCTCGAATGGGGCCTTCTACAAGGTAACATGGTTACAGTCGTAGTTTCTACTTGTCCCAGTTAAAAGTTTTGTTTCAGGAAGAACTGTTAGGTTTGGAGCCCAGCCCTAGCTAACGATTAACTATTGACAAACGTCAGCTTTGGTCCAGATCTGGCAAACAGAGATGGTTTTGCGTTCCATTTGGGTTGGCCATTGTGGGTTGGGTAGCTAGCTCCAGCTAGCTGTTAAGCTAGGCACACTTGTCATCAACATGTATGGCCTAAGTTATATTTGGGCGTTTTTAACAAATGCCAATATGAATACAGTCTATTCCATTGGAACCAGATCCCCATAGTTTTGCCATGGCATGCAGTATTTCTCATAGCATATTGCTTTTCTATTGAAATGTGGGATGCAAGCATTTAAAACCGAAGCGAGCTCCTAATCAGACAGCTGTTGTGCAGTTCCTGCTTACAAGTAGGATGAGATGCAACAATCAAAGCTCACATACTTCAGATTTGTTTTGTCCCTAACTAACCCACGTTTCAGCTTCACTACTGAACCTTAGGTCTTCTGTGTATTGCTCTGACAAGGAAGACGTAGTTTCTGTTTCAATTCTGCCTCAGTTTCATATTCAGGCACATGACTTCATGTCTTTGTTGCTGCAGCTTGTTTTGAAACAGAACATTAAGATGGCAAGTCAGTGACTACGAATGGGATTCTATATAATATTTTTTATTAAAAGACAGCAATGTTTTTCAAGTCAGACAGATTTGGGTATCGGTTAACATTGTAGTTTCTGATTATAATTTGGGATTTCATAGAATTTTTGTTGATGTAGGTATACCCCACTCATCCTCCCCCCTGCTTTTACTCTTAACCTTTGTGACATCTCATATTTTGTATTGCTGTCAGTTGAAACACCTTTATTTCTCCATGTGCTCTTCTTCCCTTCGCTGTTTTTGGGTGTTCAGATCAGCGACCACATGGTGGTTTAGAGATGAGCCTATATTTACTCTCCTCATCATGGTGCTTCACCTGTCGTTCTGTTTTAAAGGGTGACAGTTCGGCTCTGCCATGAATGAACACTTCCACACATCTCTATTACATCCATTATTTCACAGCTCCGATTTTGTGGATAAGATAGACACTTAACTGTGTAACTGTCATATTCCAGTAAATATGTTGTCCTTGATGGGTGAGAATGGGGCAAAAATCTTTATTGCTTTTATTCCTGTTGTTATTGACATACAGGGTAAAGTTATTTTGCTTTTTGAATGCACTTTATTCACCTTGGTGTCAGTGTGTGTCAGTTAGGTTTTTTTTATTTTCTTTTTAACTATCAGTCAGGATCATATTTATGAACCTGTCAGGGCAATACAGCAACTGGCACTTTGTCTTGTGTATAGTCTGCATCTTTTGCAGCAGTAAGCACATACCAGGCAAGCTGATCAAAGCCTAAATTAGGATTTAAACAGTTTTTGTATCATGTTAATTGTGAGTTTGATTGTTTGTTTGTTTGTTTTATTAGGATCCCCATAAGCTGCAGCATAGCGTATAGTTGGTTTTTTTTTGCTAGATATCTTGCATCAATTAAGATATCAGTTTTTGCACATTTATTTATATTATATTAGAAGGGGGGCAATCAAATGAGTATATAAATGTACTGGCTTCTTGTGTGAAAAAGATACAATTATCCCATCTAATCCATTTTTGTGAGGAAGGTTGCAAACTGGCTCCTCTGATCCAAAAGCTCTTGCTCACCACATTGACCTGCATGTGGCTGCTGGCCTGAGGAGGAAGAGACGTCATTACCAAGCTGCCTGTGACCCCTCTCTGCCCCCGCCTTTCCACCAGTCGTGTCACGTTATAGAGAGAGGGCTTGCCTGCCCTTTGACCTGGTAGTACTTGGTGGAAGCAAAACTCACCCTGACATAACATGCAGATGCAGCTGTCTCTTAAGAAATTGGAGGATGATCACTGTTTTCAGTCTGACCTGTTGTCATAGCCAGCTTTAATGCCACTGGGATCTTGCTGTGTGACAAGTAGATGCTAACCGTTCAGTAGAGACAGAGGCATGTTTTGACCATTAGCTAGGGCTATCTCAGAACAGTAATAGGCAGTGATGGATAATCAGAGTTGTAGGCAGTGTGGACTGCTTAAACAATGTAAAAGGGTGTAAAAATCCCAATGTGGCTACACACACATATTGCCCTATGATCCAGGCTGAAACCCTAGCCAGCTCTTGCAGTGCAAAGGCAGCACCTTCCCAGCAGGTGAATCCACACCCCCATGTCTACCCCCCACACATGCTCGCAAGATACTGCCTGACCTCTCTGTCCCATATACGGTAGTGTCACACTGAGAGACGTGCCACACCCACCACTTTCCTCCCATCTCGTCATTGCATGGTTGGGGGGTTGGTCAAAGTTTATGGCATGCTGTGACAGATTTGTGGATGGTCATGATGGACAAGTAACACGTTTAAGTGATCTCTCATGTCGTAGTTGTTTCTGGGCTATCGCATCATATGTCTATATAGGCTGGGCTGAGGGAGAGCTAGCCTTCCCCATATATGTGCCCTCATGAACAAGCGTCTTGTAAAACTACAGTATTCCAAGTTACACACACAAAGAGAAAGCTCATGCAATTACTTCTGTGTGTGTGTGTATGTGTGTGAGAGAGAGATTGCTGTCAGGAGGAGTGAGTATTCATCGTCACTTTATCCAGCACATAATTCACAGCCAGAGAATTGTGTCAGTGATGGCTTCCAAAAAGCCCTAGATGCTCTCTTTCAGCAACAGTCACAGTGTTGGTCTAGCAGCACGGCTTACAAGTCAGCTGTCTGTGTTGTTTACGTGCGAAATCAAATGCTCACAGCCCCACCCCTCATCACTGTCTGTCTTGTGCATTCATGGGAATAAAATTCTGTCTCTCTGCTTTTTCTTTTAGGGTTACATCAAAGATGTCCACGAAGACTCGCTCACAATTGTTTTTGAAAACAAGTAAGTTTCATCTTTCTATTTAACCTCTCATGTATGATAAATAGTCCATACATGGGGAAATTAATGAAGTTTGAGCTGTAGTAATTGAGAGTTACGATGCTGGTGCTTTACCCAGGCTTTGGAAATCGTCCTCTTCAGCACCTGTGCTTGGCATGCAGCTGTCCATACATGTCTCAACTGTTTTTTTACCTCCTACCCTTGCCATCCTAATAGCATGCTTTTCCTATACTCCTAGCCCCACCTACTGTCCCTTTCCACCACCCACCCTTCCCCCTGGTCCCTCTTTATCTACTTGGCTCAGAGTGTAGAGTAGGAGGGTGCCCCTAAAAATAGTGACTCAAGGTATGCAGGTTGGGAGGGGTGGCAGTATGGTGGCCTGTTTCGATTTTGGGATGGTTCCTACCCCCCTTCTCCTTTTACTTTCCCTGAGCACATGGAATTGTTGAAGTAGCTGAATGAATAAACCTTTTTTGGTCTTAAAGGGATATTTTGCTGATTTAAATCCAGCTCTGTGTTATGGCAGTTAGGGCTGGGCAGTATGACAATATATATTGTCAAAACGATATAAAAATGTATATTGTATATATTTGTTGTTATGTTGTTTCTATCACAGTGTCGAAAAAGCAGCCGCCGATCTGCGTTATCGGCAATATTTACGTCATTTGGATGACACTTTACGCTCTGATCATTACACGTGGGAATGAAGCTGGAGCGAATCATAGAGGTGCCCACACTAATATGACAGAGTTGGTTTAAAATTGGCAAAGTATCCCTTTAAATCATAGTGATAAGGCTTGTAAATGACATTTCTTTTTAAATCTAAGAATCAAAATGAGCTTGAGAATTATTTTTTTTTAGATATCAATATTAAATGAGCCGGTCATTTGCTGAACTTTATGGCGCTCTTTACGAGCTATTTTCAAGTTCCTATTTAATGTAAAAGGACATCATGCAATGAACATAGCCACTCACTGTCCAGACGCAGTCCCTCAAACTTTCTCATTAAACGTAATGACCCATTTTTAAATTTAATTTTCATTATGTCTGTTAATGTGCTGCGCAGCAGTGAGTGGGTAATTCACCCACGCCATTACAATCCCAATATGGCTGCTTGAACTATGTAACAGCATTCCATTTTGTTACCTGTGGTTGTTGATAAGCTGTTTGTGTTTTGTCTCTGTCGTCTTGCCACAGCTGGCAGCCAGAGAGACAGTTGCCCTTCAGCGACGTGCGGTTGCCTCCTCCATCTGACTACCACAAGGAAATCGGTGAAGGCGAGGAGGTGGAGGTAATGCCTGCTGCTTTGCGTCTCTCTGACTCATATCATCCACCTGAGTTTTCACTAACGTCGTGTCTCAAGGCCTCGGTGTCTTTGCACTTGAGGATCATTATTAAAAATTAAAATCTGAAATGAAACTATCTATTGTTCCTTTAAGTATTTGTCTTAAAACATCTTCTGGCTTGTTATTGCTTAAAAGCTGTTCTAAATCTGGATTTGTTGTACTTTTTTTGTTGCTTTTGGGCAGCATATAAATTATAAAATGATTATATGCATATTGAACATGTAGAAGTTTGGCTGCAACTAATGATTATTTTCATTGTTGATTAATCTGTCGATTATTTTCTCAATTAATCAATTAGATGAAAATGGTGAAAAATGTCACTGAGTGTTTCCCAAATTCCAAGATGACGTCCTCAAATTTTTCTTTCTCAAAAATTACTCAAACCCATTAATCAATTATCAAAATAGTTGGTGATTAATTTGGTAGTTGACAACTAATCGATTAATCTTTGCAGCTCTATACAAGTTATTGTCTGGTGTGAAAGCTGAAGAATATATTACTTTTCTATTTTTTTCTTATTGCACTTCTTACAATCAGTCATACATTTTAACTTTAAAAGTTGCACACTTGAGTCTTTGTTTTACAACATCTCATATTGTCTTTGCAATATCCAACAATTTTACCTCACATATTTAGCATTTTCTCCATACCACGCAGCATCAGTATGCATCATGTCTGCGTTTGCAGCCCAGGGCATGTTGACTGTCGTCACAAGCACAGCTAATGGGTGTAATCATTGTATTTTTCTTGTGTCTGACTCAGCTGTCAATCTCCTTACAGGTTTACTCCAGGGCCAACGAACAGGAGCCATGTGGCTGGTGGCTGGCCCGGGTCAGAATGATGAAGGGAGAGGTAAGTGGTCCCAAGAACCAAGGAAATCTTGTAAAAAATGAGATTAACAATGAAAAAAAAAATGGTTTCCTCGCTGATGCATACTAAAGCAGAAGAGAAGAAAAGCACTGGGCATATCCTCTCTACTTTTATACTATAGACATGCGTTTTGTCTTTTTTTTGGTCTTGTCATAAACCACACAGTTGTTGTTTTTTTAATACAGGCTAATTTGCCTAATCTTCACAGTGCCTTGAATGTGGTGGAAACACAAAATCACTGGAGGAATTGTTAGTTCCTGATTTTTAGTTCTTGGGCTTTAAAAAAGTCCTGGAGCTATTGAGTTGAAAAGCACTAGCATGATTAAGAAGATGATACGTTGTGTCAGTGATAAGATCCAGATAGGACAGCTTCCTCTGTAGCTCAGTATTTAATAATCCGTAATAGAGGTGAAGCTATTATCTTTCATTTACCCATCAGTGTTTTGTTGTATTGCCAGTAACTGTTTATTCAGCTCTGAGTACCGCTGTATGCAGTATGTAGTACGATGAAGTACTGCTGGGTAATGAACTCAAAGAGCCAGCATGTCCTGATGTGGTCTGACACTGTACCTTCAAATTATATTTCCCATACACCCTGTGCTTTTTCTTCACACTGACTTCTTGTGACACAATGGATTAACACCAGGCTCAGTCTAACAGGCACAGTTGGCTTATTTTGACGTTTTTTTTTTTTTTTTTATGTTTCCAATAACCAAGAACCAGAACTGGCTCTTGGTCACCAGCGTGAGCTGCAGGTTGAATAGTGGGTCAGTGGGATATGGAAAGGACGGCGTTGTAGTGCTGCTGTGCCAGGGGATCTGCTGCTGGTGTAGTGCTGTTATTTGGAGCGGTCTGATAAGAGCCTGCAGGAATGTCTAGCATTGACTGATGGCTTTAATTCTGTCCTTTGAGCATGGAGTGTGCAGTGTTCATCTCACTGACTCACCCTCCCGTTTTTTCTTTCTCTACATATTTCTCTGCATCTCACTCTAGTACTCCTCAAAAACAGAAGAAAGTGGGGAAAGAAGTATAGTGCAGTTTCATTAAATAAATGAATGAAGCTATAGAATGAATGATGTGACATATGATTTTTTAATTTGGGAGCGGACATCAATGACTTTTTAATTTGAGAGCGGGCATAAATTCATTTTTAATTTGACAGCTGATTCAGAAATTTTATATGGATTGAATCCAGCAGTTCTGCTCTGTATATATCTTGGCATAATGGTGGTTTTTTCTTTCAATTCACATTGGTTATCTGAGCTGTCAAACTTCTATGTGTCTGACATTTCTGGCTACATTATTAAAAATCTGTATCTCTTGTGCTACTTTCAGTTCTATGTGATTGAATACGCAGCATGCGACGCCACATACAACGAGATTGTCACAGCAGAGCGCATCAGGCCCCTCAACCCCAACAGCCCTTCCTCTCGAAACTCCTTCCACAAGGTCCCCATCCCTGTCCCAGAAGACCTGAGGGACATGTGAGTGTCTTTACATTGTCAAATTTACATCCTGAAGATAGATTTATTTCAATTAACATCAGCATTGCACCAAGCTTCGGACCTGGGCAGTAAAAAAAGTAAATGATGAATTGAGATTTTCTTGGGTGTATGAATGATTTTACATGTTGAACATGAAACGCCTTTCTTTGACAACATGTGAAGAACTTCTTCAGTGAGCGGTGGTGTTATAATGGCCCACTGCTGCCAAATGAATAACAAGGCTGACTCTCCTGTGGATTGTTTTCTTATCGACAGCTGTGAAAATGACAACATTCACAAAGACTTCAGGAAAGCTATCGGAGCCAACTGCATCTTTTACAGCGCCCAAACACACGAACTCATTGTGCTGGTGAGTACTCAGAATACACACTTCAGCTGGGTCTCACCTCATGAACAAGTGAATGGCCTTGTTGCAAATCCACACAAGGAAATAATACAAAGGAGCTGTAGTAACTTCTGTAAAAATAATCTTGCCTCCTCTTCCTGCCTCTCTTAGGTCTTCGGTGTTTTTTTATTCTGAATCCACATATTTGACAACTTTATCAGTGCTTATTAATAGGGCCGTGTATTAGCAATAATCTGCCGATACGATACTTGTCATGATACAGGGGTTACCATTCAATATATTGCGATGCTATAAGCCAGAGGTTCTCAATCTTTTTTCAGCCAAGGACCCCTTACAAGATACAGAATATAATTTGATGCAACCTATTTTTTTTTTTACACTTCTATAGCCTTTGTTATGTGAAAGAACAACACAAGAGAAATAGACATATGTTAAAGATATTTGCACCATCTCAATTAGCTGCAAGCAACACTGCAAGTGTTTCACTTTTAGTGCAAACATAGGCTAATTAAAACACGGTTTTGGATTATTTAAAAAACAAAAAAAAAGTATTACCAGTATATAATTCATTAGAACATAGTATTTGCATGTAAACTATTAATTAATAATTTATCTAATTAATCTATATAGTATCACAAAACATAATATCACAATATGCAAGTGTATAAATATTTTTTTACACCCCTACTTATTAAAGACTCCTCTAATATGCTCATAATCACAAACACTGACTAAGCGATTGTTGATCAAATGTAATTTAATCCCTCTTTTTTTTTTTCTTCTTCTTCAGTCTACAAATGAAACCACAGTAAAGCGTGCAACTCTTCTGAGTGACATGCACTTCCGCAGCATCCGTACCAAGCTTATGCTAATGTCCCGCAACGAAGAAGCCACCAAACATTTGGAGGTAAACCTGCTCATTTTCCATACAAATACGCACATCCTGTCAAATACACTTAATTTTGCCTGTATGCGTGGATGTTTGTCATTAAAAACTTACAAGCACTAGCCAAACATTTTGGCTTAGTTTACACCAATGTGTTTCCCCTCCCAGACAAGTAAGCAGTTAGCATCAGCGTACCAGGAGGAGGTGAAGGTCAGGGAGGACCTGATGGGCCTCGCCATCGGCTCCCATGGTGCCAACATCCAGCAGGCGAGGAAGGTACCTGGTGTCACCGCTATCGAGCTGGAGGAGGAAAGCTGCACATTCAGGATCTACGGAGAGGTACGCTGCTTAGTGTGTGTGTGCGCCGTTCTTGTCCCAATATATGGATTGATGTACTGTTGTGTAATCTGGTCTAATGTGTGTGTTGTGTTACAGACCCCAGAGGCAGTAAAACAGGCTAGAGAGTATCTTGAGTTCAAAGAAGACTACTTTCAGGTACCCAGGAACCTTGTAGGTGAGTGAGCTACATTCCTGAGGGAGCTCATTTTGTTGGTGACAATATCCCACACTCTCTTATTATCATGGCATTCTTTTGACGCTCTTTTTTTTTCTTTCTTCTTTCTCTCACGCGCAGGCAAAGTCATCGGCAAGAACGGCAAAGTCATCCAGGAGATTGTGGACAAGTCGGGCGTGGTCCGCGTCCGGATTGAGGGAGACAACGACAAAAAGCTTCCCCGGGAGGAGGTAGGCAGGCAGGGGGCAGGCAGGGACGACACTGCCAGCAGCAAAGAGGTGAATGGACCGTTCGGCTGGCCTCCCAGTCCCCTATGAACCCCCCCCCACACACCCCCTCTGCTCTCCAAAAAGCAAAGCTTATTAACTGCAGCAGAGTGTAGAAGTCCTGTGTGCTGTCTGCTGCTTTGTCTCTCTTGTTTTGTCACTAGCACTTATGTTTTCATTGCTTTCAATGCACAGCCCACTGCACAACAGATGTCTGTTATGTTGGCTGTGTGTGGGCACTTAGCTGTCTGTTATCTCTGATGGGTTTATATGTTTCTGATGAGTGTGCTTCATATCATTTTTAAACATACTAATCATTCCAGAAATGGTTTGTCATTCACCACTTAAAATGTCTGAACTGTTTTCTAGTCAGTAATATTTCCCTGATAATGGCGCTCAATATTCGAAAATCAGGGTTCGAAAATGCTTAATTTTCACCGTTATGTTTTCAAAGTTAGGGATATGCTTGAATTCGAATACACTCCTTGAAAGTGCTTGATTTTCCAACACAATCTGGTGTTTCATCGACACAATCACTCATGTAAACCAAAAATCTTGTAATATTTGAAATGGCAAAATCCACAAATGTGATGATAAAGGCCTTGAGAGTCTGGACAGTTTTTGTTTAGGTACCTTGAAAAGTGCTTGAATTTTACTCTTAAAAAGCAGTACGAACCCTGTAAATTAATGATTACCTGTTTCTTTAAAAAAAAGACACTAAACTCTTCATCTTCCCCTCTGTGTTTTATCAGGGCATGGTTCCCTTCGTGTTTGTGGGAACTAAAGAGAACATCAGTAATGCTCAGGCTCTGTTGGAGTACCATGTGTCCTATCTCCAGGTTAGTCCATCCTCCATGTTCACCAGTAGATGGCGGCACTAGCCTTTTCTCTGTTCCTGTCACTCAAAACACTTCAGATAAAAGAGAACTGTAAAACATTTCTGTCTCCTGTAATCGTAGACGTTTTTACTTTGACGTTGATCCCATAAATGTGTTTCTGCTCAGAAGTCGAGGAAATATGTTTCTTAGAAGTCCTTTCTGTGACATGCAGGGTAAGGACAGGGCGCTGTTTGGCAATGTGGGCGTATGTGCGGGGTCATTTCGTATTGGTCACCTGTTTCCCTGCCGCCCAGCACCACATGAGGAAAGCTGCTGAGAGCACCTCGTTTTGCCCTTACCTCGTGGACTTTTATAAATAGCCTCTCTCTCTGGGATGGGGTGAAGGGTACACACGAGTTTAGATTACCAGCTATCTGGACCCTCTGCTTCCAAAAATAACACCAGACCCCTGCACCCTGCCTCACTTCCTTCCCCCCTTGAGGTTCAGCTGTCGTTGGTGGAGGCAGCTGTCACACTGTGAAGTGAGACCCCCTCCTCCAAATCACCCACCACTAAACCACCACAGAAACTGCTGTCGTTGCACTGCTGCCCCCCCCCTTCATCTATAAAGATGGC
>JAOVVB010139644.1:0-2500 GCA_028570985.1 Heterobranchus longifilis
CCTCCAACTCTGCCTCCTGTCTTTTCTTCAGTGCCACTGTCTCTAAGCTGTAGAGCATCGCTGGTCTCACCACTGTCTTGTACACCTTTCCTTTCATTCTTGCTGATACTATCATCACACAACACATCTGACACTTTTCTCCACCCATTCCAACCTGCCTCTTCTCCTCCTATGCACACTCTCCGTTTCTCTGGACTGATGACCCCAAGTCCTGCACCTTCTTGCTCCCTGTAGCCGCACCGTTACACTTGGGTCCTTCTCATTCACACACAACGTTCCTGTTGGAAATTTAATCCAATCGTGTCCGACTGAGGTGTTTACACGCTGCAGTTTTATTGTGATCATCAGTGGAACATTAGGGTTTATGTAAACACACTTCTTGACATTATATGAAAAACAATCCACGTATAATGGGCAGTCCGGCAAAACAAAGCATTGGGCCTCGATACATTCGCCTTAAAATACTCATAGGTGTGCAAACTTTCGAGCTCGACTCTATGCCGATGCAGCGGGTGCACCTGTAGGCTGAATGTACTATGAAAATGATGGATGTTGGAAATCAGGCAGGGGGGAAGTCGGCGCTGTACAGCGACATGCTCGCTTTATGATGAAACGTCTCAATAAGCACTTGGCTAAAGACTGAGGAATTGCACTCGTTTCTCGGGACAATTACGGAACACAGCGCTTCCTGAGATTAGCTTGCGCGTGTGTGTTTGCGGCTCGCGCTGGAAATTGCTGTCATTTCTCAGAAAGTTCTACAGGTGATAACTTCATTCACCAACACAGCCATGTTCCTTTAAAGGCGTCCGTCATCTCTCTGACGTCCACCATCGCGTTGATGAAACGGAAATAAAAAGCGTGAGTGAGGTTGATATAAAGGATCAGGCTAATGCTCCAGAAATGGTTGGGAAAATCCCTGGAGAGAGAGAGAGAAAGAGAGAGAGAGAGAGAGAGAGAGAAAGATGAGAAAAGGACACAGTCCCGTGCTTCTGAGTAAGAGATGTATCCGAGCCTCAGATCTTCAGCAAGGCCTGGGGGATTCATCCTCGCTCCTGAACAAGCAACTTCAGAAAGTCAGAAAAACAACAACAACAAAAAAGCAAGGCACGCAAGTCCAGTGTGAAAGCTGTTCATCAGTTTCTGATGAAATTTTTACTGACTGAAGAGATTTATTTTCTGTACAAGATCATTTTACATGAAGGACGCAAGGGAGAGATCAATCAATCAATCAATCAATCAATCAAAAAAAAGTAAATAATTTCCTCTAACATCACCTCTCACTACATTATTTACAAAACACCAATTCCCAATTCTACTGTTTTAAGGACAAGGGTGCGGTCACTAGAGGGCAGAGCGCCGACAACGGACGCATAAACTGATGGACGTTTACAGAAGACTGAAGACAGTACGGTGAAGACTCTTAGCCGCAGCGAAACATTTGAACGGTGCGAACGTTTTTTAAGGACACCGTGAATTTGTGAATGATGATCCCAGGTGAGCCGTCTCGGAGCTCTCTGCAGTCATTCACGAGAACATTCAGCAAGCGGAATATGGGGTAAGGTACAAAATATATAACTGTGTTCTAATGTTCGACACAACCAAAAGTACCGGTTTGACTCGAACGCCCCGCTTGTAGAATAAATATACTGTAAGCACAGTAAGAGGAAGGTTTCAAGCCACAGTGAGTAAGAGCGGTGTGAAAGGGGATCAAAATGTTAAAATGCTCATAATGCTCATATTCGATTTGGGGGGTGGGGGGGGAGTCGTAAGAAAATCAGGAACTGGGGAAAAATACTACTAATTCCTACTTGGAAAGTTCTTGAATCTTGAACTCATTGATTAAGCAAAGATTTCTTTTTCCACTGCTTGAGTCGGACCTCTCTGTGCTGCTCAGCAGGAACAGGCTTTCGAAGTAGTCTTTATAAAGCTAATAAAGCTATACAAGACTGAATGATGACACACACACACACACACAGTCTCTCATAATCCTCTATAATGAAATGAGGAGCACGGAGCAGTGGTGAACTCTCAGGTGTCCGCTCGTGTCAGGAGACGTCCTGACGTCCACAGAACGATGCCACCCGACCCGCACATGCTCTCCTCGTCCTCACCCCCGTGATGGGCCGCGTGTATCTCAGCGGGGGCTCTGACATTATTCACGGTGTTTGTAAGAGACTCGCTGAGTGACTACACTCGGTCGTTACGCTCCTCCTCTACTGTTGTGCGCTGTTTACAGAGTGCTGTTTACGCTCCTAAATGAGTTCAAACGCTATCAAAATAATTGAGCAATGAATCCTGGTCTCATCTGCGCTCTTTCTGCTCGTGTTCGAGGCGATGTCTCAGCGGGGCTCAACACACACACACACACACTCTGAGTGTGTGAGACGTTAGAGAGCGATCTGCAGCATGATCAGGTTGATCAGGGGTTATTTTCGGTACGGCGACTACAAGACGTCTCTCTCACTCTCTCTCTGTGTCTCTCAGAGACTGGCGCGTAAAC
>JAOVVB010139644.1:5000-12076 GCA_028570985.1 Heterobranchus longifilis
AGTCTGTCACTTTCTCCCCGTCATGTCTCTCGTTCTTCTTCTTTACCTCCCCCTCCATTCTTTTTTTGCCTCTCTCTGTCCTTTGCCATGTCTTACCTTCTCTTCTCCTCTAGAACTTTCTCTACCTTAGATTTCATCCGTCTTCCTCTCATCTTGTTTTTCCCCCTCGTATGTCATCTCTCTTTCCTTTTTATTTTTTTCATCTCCCATCTTTTGTCTTGTTCTCATCTCCCCCTTATTCTCTCTGAACAGACTCTCCTCAGTCAGGGAACGATGATGATGATGATGATGATGATGAAAGCAGAAGACGGTTGCTGTGTTTTACCCGCGCTCCTCTTCCGGGGCATTTGATCTGCCGTACAGAAGCGATCAGCAGCAGCAGCAGGTCTGGATCTGAAAAATCTTACTCTTTTCTACTCGGAAAAAGTCTACAAAGAGGACAGGACCTGACGATTCCTCAAACAGAGCAGCGTTAACGAGACACAACAGAACAGAACCTTTAATGACTACCGCAGTGGAAATCTCAGACATGACACCTCAGAATCTAATAAAAAAAAAATTAAAAAAAACAATAAAAGAAATTTTTTTTTTTTTTTTAAATGTAGGAAGGGAATCAGGAACAGCAGGAAACAGAGCAGCCGAACTCTTATGTCCTCGTTCCTGTAACAGCTGATGAAACAGGAAATGATTTTTTTTTTTTTTAAGCCATTGGACTTTTTCAATTTGAATTTTCTAGTCAATAGCAGTATTGTTTATTATCTGATTCGTCTCAGGCATCTACACAAGGCGTTCAGACATTTAACTGTGCAGAATAATGGAACCTCCCTTCATTTCTCTATATAATCCCCTGCTACAATAATGTCTCTAAGGTCTCTAGTGCTCAGACACCGACAAGGTAGAAAGTTCTCTTAGTACGTCGGAGCCAAGACCGGACTACCTGCTTCATGTCTGAAACGCCGGCCTCCCAGGAACTCCTTGTGGAATGGTCTTGGAGCGAGGTCAGGACTGTACAGCAAGTGGTGTCGAGTTAGCGGCAAGCTATCGATAGTTAGCGACAAGCAATCCGTCGATTTTCATTTCGTTATTCTGTCGATATTTGCACCCTCTATGTGCTTAAAGTCGTCTGTTACAGTCCCGGTTTCATTTGAACACACCTCAAATATATACTTCTTACAAGTTTTGAATCATTACTACTAAAAGTATTTAAAATGCATTTTTGATGTGTTTAGCACCGTCACCTCCAGGGTCTGGGTTCGATTTCGATTTCCGATTCGAGTTTCCTTATGGTACGTCCGGTTTCCTCCCACAGTCCAAAGACATGCTGATTAGGTTAACGGGCGTTTCCAAACTGCCATAATTTTATTGACTTTTATTGATTTAATTATAAAAATTGTCAACTTAATTAACCAACAAGATATTGACTTAGAGATAACTGCACAGTTCTAATAATAAGATTAAAAACATTATTTCTAAAAAATATATATATAATTTATATTATTGTTTATATTAATTTTTTATACAATAACTCTATGGTTTCTTGGTTTATAATTATATGGTTTCTTAAAAAAATTCTATACTGTAGACTTCAAACAGTTACTCGGACAGAGCTGCACTCTTTGTTTTTTTTTTTAACTTTCCTCCGAGACCTCTTTAAACACACACAGCGCTTACAATACATGCTTGCTAACTTTGCTCACACTTTGTACCATCTACAGTGTGTGTATGTGTGTGTGTGTGTGCGTGTATGATTTCAGTACTGTGTATAAAAGCGTCTCACAGTCTGGTTTGCGGATCGTGATGAATAAAGCTGAGTTTGAGCTTAAAAATTCAGCGCGTCTCACGGTGAGAGATGACAAACCATTTACAGAAATCCTGTTTCTAACCACAGCTCCAGTGACCGAACTCCACTTCCTGCCCTCGAACACACAGAGAGAGAGAGAGAGAGAGAGAGAGAGAGAGAACACCACGGCCGAGCGCCGAGGTCACGTCCTCCAGACACGACTTCCTTTAACTGAGACGGCACCAGTACACTACAGTAACACGAATTCAGACAATCATGGAGGAGTTAGTAAGAAAGAAAGAAAGAAAGAATTAAACTAGCACCCGTGCGTATTACACTCATGACAGCAGTCTGAAGTAGGAGTGTTGTTTTTCTCATCGATGACCAAAGCAGAAACGTCTGAGACGTGGAGGTTTCGTTACGACGTCACACTGCTGACTCAATGCTGCCCACACACCTACACACACACACACACAACTTTATACATCACTGTTATCATTCGAAAAATACTCTCAAAATTAATCATAATTTTAACTGGATATTTATTTGAATAAATTATCTTGTACATTTTTTTTTTTATTATTACATACAACACATGATTTATAAAGGGCATGGCACAATATTTATTAATAATTATTTATAATAATAAAATATTTTAAATGATAAACATTAATTATTATTATTATTATAGGTTTATTCTATTATTGCCTTTTACATTTGGGTAGTTGGACAGGATAGTTTATTTTTATATTTAAGTAACATTTAAATTCATTGTGCGTTTATACAAATTAATTTAACTTTTAAATTTTTTACTTTTATCATTTTAGTTACTTACTCCTTTATTATATACTGTGTATAATATTACCAGCTCAACTTGCATCAAAAGCACAATATTACTTCTTTTCCCTTCATTATATTCATGACTCATTTTTAAATGTGTTATTTACATTTGTTAAATACATTAATTTATTACTACATAAGCATGTGTTGTTAAGCTTCGTCATTTCCATTATGATTATTATTTCAATTCCGTTATTAAATATTCCTTAAATTAAATAAACATGAGTCAAATAATATGTATATTTTAAATATAATATACATTTAATTATACACCTTTATTTTTTATTTCTTTTTACTGTTTATTTAATAATTCTGGTTCCACATTAACTACGTGCGCTGTACACATAGAAGCACCCGCAGAGCGTTATCACCAATGGAGGTCAAAGGTCAAGCATTTTAGTCACGTTAGCTGTTCTTATTCCAGTATAAAATTTTGGATTCTAGTAGAAAATTATGGAAAATTCATTCAGACAGTTTTGTATGAAGTAAGAAAACTTGAGGAACGGACACTTGAGAAGGTTAGTTCCCATGTCGACACGTCTCTCCCACAGCTGAGGGTGATTACGGACCTGGTTACACAACTTCTCCTTGAAACTTAAACATTTCTGACGTCCCTACTGACTGTTTACATTCAGATTGCATTTTGCGGGGGCGTTAATTTCTGAAGATGACATTTCCCAGCTACAGATGACCGATTCAAACTCATGCTATCCGGATGATGGATTGAACGGCTGTCCGCTTTACCGCTCGTGAGCTTGTGATCGAGAATCGGTCGAATCAGAGCCAGATCGATCTGAAAACCCGCCAACAACGGTGACTTTTGACTGGATTATTTCTTCACACTGTCCCTTCTCCTTCAATAAAGTATGATTGACAGATGACGTAATGACCGAGCGCTTTGCTGACGTACGACAGTGCGTGTTTTCGTCTTGAGCATGTCCTCTCGAAATAAAGAGCATGTCCTCCCGACTGATCCTCGAGGAACCAGAGCCAAGCCCGAGGCAGACGGGGTCACGGGGTAGAACACCGAACAAGAGCAGGCTTTTATTTTAGAGATCGAGAGACGACTGAACGAAGGGAAAGAGAGAGCATTATGACTAAAGAAAACGTGAGGATTGAAACCATGGGAACAAATTAATGTGCAAACTGGAGACTCATGCGAGAAATCGCTGACAGCATGAAACAGGCAGATTAGAAGAAGAAGAAGAAGAAGAAGAAGAAGAGGAACAGAGGATTCTTGGCCATTAGTGTGTTCTTTCAGGGTCTGTCTCACTGCTCTAATGAAAAGGCTGCTTTGACTCCCACATCCTCCCAACAATGAGCTCCACACACACCAGCCCCGCGGCCTTTACACACAGCTGTGTGCTGTCTTTTCATCCCCCCACTCTCTGGGCAACACACACACACACACGCACACACTCTTCAATCAAAGATGCCCTGAACCATACAATACGCTAATATACAAACACGCACACCTGATTCACACCCTGCTGTGCTCGTCTACATCGTATTACACGGAGTCAAACCTACATCATCATCTTCATCTTCATCATAAATATCTTATGCTCCTCAAAATATCAAGATAAAATCTTCATGCTTTCAAAGAACATCAGGGGGGAAAATAAACGGAGAGTTAACAACAGGGGTTTAAAACAAAAAGTATTTCGCTGATGTCACATGATAGTGTTACCACCCTGAAGTGTTTCGTTCCTCTTTGGTCAGTTTATCACCGTTAACACTTTCAGTTCACTAACGTTTTTCTGTTTATCTGTTCACACGAAGAGTGAAAAATTTTATATAAAAAAAAAAATTGTGATTTAGAAATTATGATTAAAACTGTGGTGTGTAACTATTTTAAACGTACCGTTTTGCATTCAAATATATTTATTGCATTCCTTTATTAATATTCATTTATTCATGTATTGTGTTTTTACATTCAAATATAGGCCTATTTATTTAACTATTAAACATACGGTTTTTAATTGAGGATAACAGGAAATAACAGTGCAAACGAGCCCATTAACAGGATGTGAAAGTTTATTTATCGCCTTATAGGTATTTTAAGAAAAATACTTAAAACGTTTTTTAATAATTTAAGTATTTAAAAATTTTTAAGTACTTAAATTCTCAATAAACTCTACATAAATTCCTGACCGTGTGTATATTACCTTCTGTAAAATTCTGTACTAAATTACTAAAATTGCTTAAATAATTGCGCAGGTCTGTATTGTGTTTTTTTTTGTTGTTTTGTTTTTTACGCGTTTAAACTGTGCAGCAATACTTTAAATGTAGGTTTAATTTTATCAAAAGGTCCATAAAAACATAGGTTTCTAGCTTATTGATCATTTAGCTCTAACAGTCATTTTCTCACCATGTTTGAAATAAATAAGATTTAAAAGAAAGAAAGAAAGAAATGAATAAAACATGGTCTGTCATGTTACAATCAGGAGAAAAAGTTTTCCGTCCTCAAAACTTTACAATAGTGGAAAATCTACTCAAACTTCACATCACTCACCCTTGATTATTATTATTATTATTATGATGATGATTATAGTACTTTTTTCCCCTCAAGGTGCATCATGTTTTATAATCCATTGATTCTTACACCATACAGTAATTACATTTTTTTTCATAATTTTTGTACCCCACTGGATTTTTATTTATTTATTTGTTTATTTATTTTTAATCAAGAGGAAAATCTGATCATTTCATCAGCATATGTTTGCAATCTCTCTTTTTAGTTTTATTCAGATCACAGTGCATCTCTGCTTATTTTAATTTTTATTTATTAAGTGTTATTTCATTTCTTTTCTCTTTTTTTAATATTCTTGGAGTTTCAAAATATTACACTAAAGCACTTCTGTTTAAAAAGAAAAAGAAACAATAAAAGTTGCATGTAAAAGTGAAATTTTAAATCAGATCTGGTATGAAAAAGTTGCTTGAGAAAGGAAAAAAAAGTGAATTTCCTGCCTTCTAAGATTCAGATTTGTTTTTTATATATTTCGAAATTCTCTTTTTTTTTTTTTTTTGGAAGGATAAATAGAATAGCCCCTCCTGTTTGCGCTTTCAAAAAATGTGGGGGAAACTTTTGCAATCTTCTTTAAATCTTTACAAAAAAATTATTTTTACAGAGGAACATGCACGCCGTGATGTCTACTGTACGTCGAGCTCAAACAGTACGGTCTGAACATCTCGTGTGTATAAAACTATCAGCACAACCTAGCAACATGAGTAAATCCACATTAGCATCTCTATCATGGCTAATGTTTAGCGTAAGAGCAATGGGTACACAAACACGCACACGGCTGTTTGGTTTAGCGCTGTGCACACAGCCCTCTTTACTAAATAAATGGACAGATTTACTGTCGCCACAGAGGAGCTGGACTCCACACAAAGACCTCTGAGACGGACGCCATCGATGCGAGCGGGTGAATCGGACGCGTCTGCTGAGTGAAGGGGGGCTGAAAGTTTAAACGCGAATGGGGTTTGACAGGTAACCTCCGTTACAGAGGTAAAGGACAGAGTGACCTTGAGCCATCTTTTGAGCTCGGAGTCTCAGACATGAAAGACTCGTCTGATTTATGGATCTTCATGTCATGTGGTTAGAACTTCAAAGCGCTCACATGATCTCTTGAATAAGCCCCTGCGTTTAGTATTTCAATGATCTCTCTCTTACACACACACTC
Organism: Heterobranchus longifilis; assembly: GCA_028570985.1. Taxonomy (NCBI): domain Eukaryota; kingdom Metazoa; phylum Chordata; class Actinopteri; order Siluriformes; family Clariidae; genus Heterobranchus; species Heterobranchus longifilis. Next base: position 11,307 of record JAOVVB010139644.1, read on the forward strand.
ATTTGTTCTTACCATCATTGTGAGGACCTCCCACTGACGATCATTACCACAGCTAATAAGTCATATACAGTCGACCCCTGAAATTTACAGGGGTTACGTTAAATTTCCGCCAATTTCGCATGTGGTCTAAAAAAAGAATTTTTTTTTTTTTTTCATTTCAAACTCATTACCCATAAAAAAAACCTCCGTAGGTTATGTACCGAAAACAGAAATGAGTAGTCTGAATCATTCGTTCTTTTGTCACGTGACTCCCATAGACGGTATGCAGTGCAATAGATTCAAAAGAACGAACGATTCAGACAAGAAGATATAAGAGATGAGCCGCTCATTCTGTTTATTATAATATGTCCTTAGCTGCATTGTAATATTTTCATTACTGAAACTATAGCCAAAATGTGTGTATGTAGACGTGTTGGGGGTCTGTTTATTGAAAATATAACATTTTATTTTATTTCTGATCAAAAGAACGAAATGAAGTAAACGACTCAAAAAAAGGATTCGTTCATTTTGATAAACGAGATTCACTAAAATGATTCAAACTTCCCATCATTAGATGTCATTTTCTTTGGTATAAAGTACTATAGAGTAAATGTGGTAGTAATAATAATAATAATAATAATAAGTCACCATTCCTAGCTGTTTTTTTTTTCCTTTTTGGTTGCTTTGTGTTCTCTCTACAGTACTAAAAAAAAAAATGATACAGTATTATATTTTTTGTGGAAATTTAGCTGACTTTACATTAATATTTATGCTACAAAGTTAGTAAATTA
>JAOVVB010139694.1:0-12074 GCA_028570985.1 Heterobranchus longifilis
CCCCCCCCACCCCACCCTTCCTCTTCTCCTGACAACACGCAGAGCCGGCCCGATGTCCAAACATTACCGGCGCCAACCTCTCTGCCCACCGACTATGACAATGGCGCCGTTTTTCTCCTCATTGGGCACCTCGGCAACTGTGACAGGTGGTTGTTACTCCAGAGGGGCTTCGGCAAACAGTTAGCATTAACGCACGGAGCCACAGCTGCACAACAAATTGTCTCCCCGTCGCAAATTGTGGCCGGAAATTACACGCTCCCTGGCTATTCAGACAAGGGGGGCTGCGTTGAAAACATTGTATTGTAGCCGAGCAGAAAGGAAAGAAGAAAGTGTGTGTTCGGTGAGGTGAGGCAGTGTGACTCGACTGCTGAGATCATACGTGCGTTATCACGATTAATGCTGTTTACATGATTTCTCCATTACTCTTTGATAATAGTGGGGTTTATATGTGCATGCCCATGTGTCTCCTTTTGCGTGCACGGCTGTTGATTTTCTCTGATTAAATCTAGTCGTACTAGCTTGTTTTCATGTTCCCTCTAAGTGTATTTGTCCGGCATAGCTGTACAGCGCTCCAGGGAAAAAAAAAAAAAAAAAAAGAAAAAAAGCAGAGCTCACATCTCACGAATCACAAATTCACATCTGTACCTCTCAGCACAGCTTCAAAACTTGATGTAGGCATATTTCATGATCAAAAAAAAAACCTGTGAATTGCATCTTAAAGCACTGCGAGACAAGTTTGGCCCAGAGGTAACGCTTGAGTGACAGTATTTCATTTCACTTTTTACATTCGCTCAAATATCAACACACCCAGATTTACATTACAGTAGAAAGTAAATGACTCCAGTAGGACAAATGAGGGATACTTTGCATAACACACAAGATGATAAATATTCATATCCGGCTCCTTTTAAAGCAACTGTTCTCTCTGCACAAAAATGTTTCTGAATCTTTGTCGTCAGATCTCTTGTTCTGGCATGTCCGACTGACCACTCGCCTATCATGTCCCGCTCCGTATTAAAGTTTTCCATTTCCTGCATTCTTTTGTATACTCACCTTGTCTCTCGTTTCAAAAACTTTGCTTCTGTCCTGTGTGTTTCCTGCCTGTGTGATTGTCTGCCCCGTGTTTCACCTGTTCCTCCTCAGCCCTGCTGTCACCTGTCACTGTTTATCTCACTCCTTTCCTTGTGTTTTTAGTCTCGGTGTTCCCTTTTCTCAGTTGGCAGATCATCTGCTTTGTTCTTTGTTTCCGAGTGTTACAGCCTCAATTCCTAGTATTTATTTTACTCAGTATTTTCACCACCACACAGCTGGAGCTAGCTAGCTGATTAAACTAACGTTAGCTTCAGGGCCGGCCCTCGGCATAGGCCGCATAGGCGGTCGCCACCATGTCGCAAGATCGCAAATCTTGGGTTACCATATAGACACGGCCCAGAGAGGAAGAAAAAGAGTGGCGTGTGGGATGGGAGTGAGGCAGGGCGTCCTGAACAGATTTGGCCTAGGGCTCCAAAAATGCTACGGCCGTCCCTGATTAGCTTCATGAGTTTGGTTGAAAATGTTGTTTGCAGCTGATGCGTTTTAAACTGACAATCGGTGAAGAACTTTAAGGAACGGTTAGTGTTGAATACAAGAAAACCATACCCCATTTTTTTTTTTTTTTTGTTAAATCTGTAGAAATGCCAATGCTAATATGCTCCCCTTATAATACCAGTGAGCAGTCTGTGATTTGTCAACTCATTTCCGGGTCTCATTCCTGCAGCACTCTATTACGAATCTGTCTGCTGCTTCAGCACCACGGACAGCACCATGGATTAATCAATACACAGCACAGTTAGGGCCTGTGTCCACATAGTGTTTTTTTTTCTGGCAGAAAAGCGCTGGCAGAGCGCTGGGGAGCACTTCATCCCAGCGTCTCATCAAAGAAAGCGCTGGCTGCGTGTACTTTTTTTTTCTATGACAATAACATTAACGTTAGCTAGCTAGCTAGCTTAATGCTATGTAAACAGAGGGTTGGTTGCTTACACAGCTAAAAACAAGCTTACAACGTGCATGGTGATCCGGTGTAGTGTCTGGTGTCTGATCTGCTCCCACAAATGGGCTTTTCTGTCTTTGTTGTGATAGTTTCCTGAAAAGGAGTGCCAGAGATTTTCAACTAGAAGCGCTCGGAGCAGCCGCACAAAAAAGGCGGAGCGCTCTGAAAAAGGACGCTGGGTCCAACGCTTTTTCTCTATAGGCGGCTGCATGTGGCTGCATATGCTCCCTTCTCATTGGAATCAATTGAAAAAAGACAGAACGCTATATATATGGCTATATAAGGCTACTGATATTTCAGAGCCATGGTCGGGGCCATAGACTCTTAGCATACACTTCAAAGGATCAGTGAGTCAGGCAGACTAAACTAACTTTCAGCTAAACTGCCCCTGCACTCTCTCTGCTACTAGGGGATGGAGAGTGGGGGGTTAACAAGGGGCATGCATTTTGGACCTTTTTACTAACAAGGGGGATGGCCCCCCCCCCCTCAAATCACCTACCGCCAGTGAGAATACTGCAAGATAAACCCAGACTCTCACACTGCTTTTATAATTACCTGAAGGCCTCGATAAGACGTTCCACCTTCTGGGCTTCTCCCTGGACACGAATGTGCGCCTGAAACTTCCTCAGCGCTTCGTCCAGCTCCATGCCTGAGAAGTCCATCTCATCCACCACACAGCTGGAGTGGATGGATGTGATGTGGAAAGAGCAAGAGCAGTGGAGAGGAAGACACAGGGAAAAAAAATGAAAATATATTAAACATTTATAGCAATATATCAACATGATGGTAGCGGCTGCCCCTTTGCCGGTGGCACGGCTGGATCTGTGGATGTACACCAGAGATAAAAGTCCACTCATCTGCTTCCCAGTCACAGCACCACTCTCTGCACTTACTGCAGGTATTAGCCACGCACGGACACCAGGGATAAGACTGGGCCCGGCTATCTTCTCCGTGCCAAGACACACACGCACACGTACACGCATACAATTCCTCAGAGCAGAAAATCCTCCTATTACCTGACAACCCCAGCTTAATGACTTTAATTAGAAAAGCAAAATATCCTGTCCAATGAGTTCAGGGGGATAAATACAACGTGGGCAATTTGGAGGTGAAATGAGGTTTTGAAGTGAAAGGTGACTTTGGGAGGTTTTAAAGTTTTCCTCGCTTTGATGTGAGGTGTTCCGGCGACGTACAAAGTGGAATGATAATCGAACTATGAAATGAAAGCCGTTTTTTTTATTTTTTTTTACCCGGATCGGCTTTCGGCTTTGGTGCTCCAAACCTATCCACACTAGTTCGGGATAATCTTTGCCTCTGACTGTTACTATCTGCCTATTGATGGTTATGGAAACCACATGAATTCTGATCTTGTCTCTTTGTTTTACTACAGGAAACGTCGGGGGAAACATGCACGTACACACACACACTCCGTGAAGATGGATTACTGTGAACAAAGCGAGTTAATGAGGTGAGTACTTGACTGTGACACATGCTGCTCCAGCAGAAAAGTCCGATAGCTGAGTCTACAGTACTGCTGAGATCACTGTTCACAATAAAAATACCATGAGCTATTTTATTTAGTACTATCACTAGCTCTGCCACCACTAGTATTAGAAGAACTCACAGTCCTACTCTAATAAAACTACCATTACTACTTCTCATATGTCTACTGTTACTACTACTGGCACTACTTCAACTACTCCTACTACGTCTATGGCTACCTCTAGTCCTGTGTCTATTACTACTACAGTCACTACTACTACTACTACTTGTCATATGTATATTATTCCTAGGTCTTCACAGGTCCAAAAATTCATGCCCATACCCAAAAAGTCCTGGAAGTGTACTTCCCGGAACTGAACTGAACCCGTGTATTATTTAAAAGCTGAGACCCGGACCCGATCGGACCCAGGAGACACCGATCCGATCGGCACCAAATGACAAACGCACGTTTGGAATGAGCTTTGCAGTTTTGTTGCATCTAGAATAATAAAGATAACTGTTTGCCCTTTTGAACTATAATAATGATTGCTCCTTGCTAACGTTAGCATATCTCATTATCTGTCTGACGATGGCCGGTTCTTTTCGCATCCACTCGGGTATTACACATGATGTTAAACAGACCCGAGACCCGCAGTAATAGAACGGGACCCGACCTGGACCTGAGTGACTCTAGAAACCGTGTATAAACCCTGAGCCCTAGGACTTGAGACCCGACCCAATACTCGTCCAGGTTCAGGGTAATCCGTGAAGACCTGTATTACTCCAGTCACCACTACTGCTACTGCAACTTGACCTATGTATACTAACACTACTACTGCCACAGCTTTTTTACTACTATTGTAATTTAACTAATACTAGTCCTGTGTGTATGACTTCCAGGGTTTCACCCAGAAAGTGTCTTTTTTGACGGGGACCCGGCGCGGGGCCAACGACAGACTGATGGCAGCATTAAGGTAGGACCCCGCAGTTTCTGTGATAACTGAATCATGGACGGAATCGCAAAATTGAGAATTTAGAAAACCTATAACACAGATTCCATACATGTCGGTGCTAAAAGCTGACTGGAGATTTGAGAATATGATTAAGTTTCCAACTGAGCCGCCCCACTGTAACTGTAGTAACGTCTTAAAAATAAATTTAAAAAAATGCTTTGCTTAGGCCCGGTGGGCCACAGGGCTTGCAATTGGGGGAAGTCTACTACTACTACTAGGTCTACCATTACTACTACAGCTATACAACATCTACCACAGCTATTATTACTACAGTTGCTACTACTCCAGTATTCCAGTAACTTCTACTATAACTACTACTACTACTACTAGTACTGCTACAGCTCCTACAGCTAAGCAAAACCTACTCACGGTATGTTATAACTATTATTACATGTACTACATGTAGCCCTTCTATTTTATTATGTCTACTACAGCTACAGTATACTACAGCTACTACTACTATTTGTCCTGTGTCTGGTATTATTACTACCTCCGCCAAGGAGGTTGTATTTTTGGTTTGGTCAGTTTGTCAGTCAGATTACGGAAAAACTATTGGCCTGATTTTCATGAAACTTAGTTGGTTAGAAGGGTGTAGCATGGGTCAAGGAAGAACCCATACAATTTGGGAGCAGATTCAAATCACGGGGCAGATATGCAAATTATGTTTAACTTTTGTTAACACTGCGAGATAGGGCGTGGCTTTGGCGGAGGACAGTGCTCTCCGAGTGCCCTTCTAGTTACTACTATTTCAGTCACTATTACAACTACTACTAACACTTCTATGCTATTTCTACGCCTTCTATGACTATTACTTCAGTTACTACTGCTACTATAGCTGTGACTAGTGTAAAGCCGGTCCTATTTGATTGAAGTCTACTACAGTAACTGCTGCAGGGCTCGACATTAACTTTTTGATGCACTAGTCCTTCCGACAAGTAAGTTTACCTTTCACTTGTCCAAGTAAAAATGACAATATTTTACTTGTTTGAATTTTGTTTGCAAATGCAGAATTCAGACGAACAGCTGAAAGCATCCAACAAGTCTCAACTTACAAATGAAAATATGTCTTAATAAAAAAAATCTAAAATAATCATCTTTGATCTGTCATAAAATCTGACTTTCCCTTTACATTTCTCAAAAACAGTACAGTAAAATCACATGAATTTTAACATGGACATAGTGGGTCATCATAAACAAGCCTTAACGTCGAGCCCTGCGCTGTAGTAGTAGTTGTGCTACTGCTACTATTGCTACTCCATCTTTTACTGTTACAGGAACCACCCTCACTATAACTGCTTTTAGTACAATATACTGGATGCTGCTACTTCTAACACTCATACAATTATCCATCCTGGCACTTTGATAATAACTTAATTAAACTGCATTATTTTCTACCAGTAATAGAGAACATTTTCAACACAATGCTTATAAAGGTAAAGCTTATACATAGTGTTGAGAACCGAAAACCGAGATCCGATTAGAACCCAATCCAACTTAAAAAAGAATAAAGATATATATTTTTTCTAAACATTTGACGTCGAACCTGGGAATCGATGAGAACCAGCAGAATCGAAATCGGATTCGGAATCGATAAAATTCAAACACCACCCAACCCTACTTATACACAGCAGCGCCTCTGACTCGATCGTCCTCTTGATCAACTCTCTTGACTGTCGAGCCTCTCTCATCGCCCTCTTCATGACTCACTCCCTCGCTCCACCACCTCTCTCTCCCTCCTTCCCCGGCTGTCACTCCTTGTTTATGTAACGTCAGACGAGATGCTCTCTAGCCTAAGTACATCTTCCCCCTCCCATCTCCTTCCCGTACACACTCGAACATAATAACACACACGCACGGGCGAACACACATGCACGCATACACACACACACACACACACACACACACACACACACTGCTATCATGCACGCACTTTGTTGATCTGTATACAGTACCTGGCAGGGGAATAGACACATCTGTCTGCATAGCACGGCTTAAATTGTGTGTTTACAAAGCTGCGATGGCAGGAGCACACACACATGCACACATAATGAAAATAAAAAGAAACAGCAGGCCAGATGGAACCATATTTTGAGCAGCCAATGAGTAGATGACAGTCTGAAAACAGATCTCATTTTTCCTGCTAAACAAGTACACTACATTATCGGTAAATGAGTCCTCGGGGTGCCACATTTCTTGGAACCCAAATCTATAACCACAATTTGGCTTAATTGACTTGAGACGTTTTAACTATTGTTGTTTATGCTCAGAGAAATGTGAAGAGAATGAGGCACCATTAGCTTTATAAGGAGAGGAGGACGATTTAGGGATACAGGAGGCAACACAAACAAAATACGGATATAAACACACATATGCATCCGCAGTCTCCCCATGCACAAACAGAAGTCGCGTGCTTTCACCAGCCCAGTCGCCAGAATAAAATGTTGCCATTGTACATTTGTGCAAACCACGGATATGTAGCATTTGTGTGTTTCATACGTATCATATCAACAAAGTGAGGTAGTTCAGATCACATGTATATGAGCTGTTCGACACCAACAAATCTGAGTGTTTTTTAACAAGAGTTCGGGACAATAATTGTTGATTTTTGTTATTGGTTGTAGTAATTTCCAGGTCTGGATAAGTTTAAAATTCAGAATTTCACGTAAATTACATTCTTAACTCTTGTTTTTATTATGAATTTATTGGGTTTTTTTTTTTTTTTTTTTACAAAATCTTTTTTGTTTGTCATCCCCTGCCGTTGGCTTGTCAATAGTATTGCAATATTGCAGTTATTGTGACAGCCCTTCACGGATGCTGTGAAAATTAAATGATTTAACTTTTTTCAACTCGTTTTTGGTTCTTATTCATAAAATAAAAAAATAGCGGGTAACAATAATACAATAGTATTTATTTAATATGTTATGGAAAATAATACAAGTGTAGGTAGCATCATTAGTTTACTTCCTGTTTGATCAGAGTCCTGTGACAGTGGACTGAACGGACAGTAAATGCAAGTTTTTTTGAGGGCTGATTTGACAATCCCAAATATAAAGTCTGGTTGGAAGGATTGCAAATGGGGGAAAAAAAGCTAGATGTAAACTTTGTATAAAATCTTTCAAAATGGCGAAAATGGCAATTATAAACCAGGACAAAAACACTGTAGTCTTCTACGTAATCTACCGAGAAGTCTGGAAATTTGAGTCTGGAAAAGTCTGGAATTTTAAAATGGAAAATATGTAGGAACCCTGTATTTACGTGGATTACATAACTGATGTAATTTGTGTAACAAACGTCCTTATTTGTACCCAAACCACAATGGGTTTTTTTTCTAAATGTACCACCTAGTTTTGTTGCATTCACAAAACTGCGACTGTAGTGAAGCATCCGTGGTTTGCAGAAACGTACAGATGTAACATATGCGTGGTTTGCAGGAACATTGCAGGAAAAGGCAACATTTATTCTACCGATTGGGTTGGCTTTCACACACTCACTCGCACACGCACACACACACACACACACACACACACACACACACACACACACGTTCACGCTCAGTAAATCAACATGAGTGATTTTCACATTAGACCGCAATGCCTCACCCGCTCTCCTGTGACTACACTTTATCGAAAGTGCTCTCACGCACACTTTGCACTCTGCTATCATGTTCCTCTTCAGCCTCACTTCCACTCAGAGTGCAGCTGTATGACTGCTCTGTAGCAAAATAAGGAAAATATGCATCTATAGATCCCAATGTCACCGGCCCTGAAGCATATCTGCGCTGTGAATTTGAGCTTGAAGCCTTAAAAGCATAATCCTGTTAATACAATGCATTTGGAGCCATGATGGCGTCCATTTCCGAAAAATATGGATATTAGATGAGGGCAGCCTGGGGTGAACAACTCGGTAGAGTGCTGTGTCGTGTATGTCTGACCTTGCAAAGACCAAAAGTGTGTTCTCGGTTTGATAATTTGGACAAAAGGGAGGATAAAAGAAAGATCTGCAGTACCACCTCCGGTTGATATGCAAATTTAGAAGTAATTGGTGAATAAGACAATGTAATAGAATAAAAAAAAACGACAATTACTGAGATAAAGTAAGGAAGTTGTTGAAAGATGGAAAAGAGAAAGGAAAAAAAAGAGCTCTGCAGCTTCAAAGCAAATAATGTCGATAAGGTTAATGACGTGGAATGAAACTTTCATGGTGAAGTGAGTCATGTGTGTACGTGTGTTGCAGTGTCTTCACATTTATTTGATGAGTCATACAATAGGGAGGCATCTCGAAACCCATTGGATTCTGTTTTTCTGTCCTTTTATTTTCACTCTGCTGTGTAGAACGGACTGTACTGCATGAAGGCTGGAGTACTACTCAGCCTGTGAAAACAGCTGTATACTGTATTTGTGTGGCTTCTTTAAGTTTGAGAAAATAAAGTTGTTGTCAAGGTTATCGAAGGTCTAACAAAAAAAAAATATTGGTTGCATTATGGGGGTTGTAGGATCCAGTGTTTTTGAGTTTGTCCCATACTAGGGACTAAAAGTCAGGATCTTAAATAACTCAGGATATTTAAAAGACCAGCTCTGGCTAACCAAGGACACTACTGAGGTGCATCATGGGAAGTGTAGGATTCAACGGAGCTTGCCCCATACTATGGACTATAAGAATCAGGATATCTGGGCATCTACTGTTTCAATTTTTACATTTTTAATCTGTCTCTTGGAGGTATAATCTCTATTAACAGATATCTGCATATAAATTCAGAATCTGTAGGCAAAGGGACATGACTTTGTAGTCTGTTTATAGTCTGTTTGTAGTCCAAGTAGTATTGACAAATCATGTTTGAGCGGGCTTTGGTTGCATGCAGGTAAACAACCCGTGTGGAGAAATACAATTTTCGAACCCATGGGCTATCATCTGACGACGATTTAGCGACGATTTTTAAATTTTTAGCTTTTTTTTAATTTTTTTTTAAATGTATCTACATTCATATGCAGATAAATACTTGCTACAATCCGGTCATAGACGTCGTCCATTCTTGCGACAGCGCACGGAACAGGAAGTCTCGGCACGGATATCCAGATAACGGATCGGCTACTGGCTACACCGGAACCCCCGAAATATTGGCCGTTGCGCTCAGAGGCTAAATCGCCGTCAGACCGTTAGCCGACAGATTCTGAGATTGGTGGAGGTACAATTCAGTGCCCCTAAAGGCACAAACCTTGATTCAGGTACAGCACCCTGGTCTGAATTCTAACATATCTACATGAATTTCAGTTAAAAAGCTGAAAAAGTTGAGCACTGAACACCAATTGAGGATTGGGCCTTTAACTAGATATAGCAAGTACTAATACTACACAGTGGCCACTCTCATTCAGCACGAAGGCATGAAAGTAAATGAAAGTAAATCCACAAACGTCACATACAACCTCTCCATATGCTTGGAACATATTCTCATACACCACACACACACGTCATCCCATAGACTTCAGTATATTTCCCTATGCTCCAAATAGAGAATAGCCTTTGATTTACACTGGCGGTTTAGATCTAATTTAAAGATTGCGTTAGCCAAAATAAAATAAATAAAAATACCAAGTCCAGGAGCTAAATTTTCCTCTTCTCTGCTAGGATTGTTTATGAAATCTCAAAAACAATATTTACATTATCAGATGACGGCTAAATTGCTTTTATTTCTTACTTCCTGTCTGATAGAATAACGCCAACACAACAGCAACTGTGGTTTTGATATCAATGTGATAAAAGAAGCTGAAAAAACAAAACAGGGCAGGAAAGGTTTTTATTTTATTTTTGTCTTATCAGCTTGTTATCCTCCTCCTACATTTCTGTCCCGCAAGTCAGCCTAGATTTACAATTTGAAGAGTTAAAAGAGGGCTTATTTTGTTGGATCGTGACACTTCAATTTCAGCTTGTTTTCAGTTTGTTTTCCGGAGATGAAAAATACGATGAAAGGTCAACAAAAATAACAGCTTTGACGTAAGTGGATACTGGAGTTATAATTTCACATTTAGGGTTTGGGGAATCATCTGACCACGTAATAGAATTGAAAAATCTATAAAAAAGCTATGCACAGTTGGCTCAGGTATCACTGTATCAGGACTAATAACTGAGAATTTTCTGATCCTAAAACAGTCTCAGGAAATAGTGCGTGCTACTCACTCCAGGACGTCTCTGTTGAAGGGCTTCTTGCTGTTTCCGAGGAACTCTCCTATCATCTGTCGGCTCAAGCCCTTCCTCTGTAGCAGGAAGTGGGCCACGCCGATGGGTGTATCTGGGATGAAACCTCGAGAGATCAGGAACTGAAGGCCCTTGTCTGGGTTTCTGAAACAAACAAAACAGAATAAAGGGACTTAATGAGTGAAAGGAAATCTTGCCAGTGACTTAGTAGTGTTTTAAAAGCGCACAGATGCAATTTTATGTCCTAAACATCGGTGGTAGTAGTGTGACTGTGACAGATGATTTGTTCTTTAACATACTTAACCACACTTAGCAGCAGTAATCAGAATCAGAATCAGAAATAGTTTATTGCCAAGTATGCGAGTATACAAGTATAGAAGCATACAAGGAATTTTCTTGTATGCTTGTAATCCACACCAACACAAATTAGAGCTACATCCTTTACTTGTTTATTATTTATTTGTTGTATTGCTTTGCGGTAATGAGGGTCTTGGTCTGAGAATCTGTATGTTGGGCGCTTACTGTGCACACCTGCACTGTGTAGGTGGAGAATGCCAAAAGTGATAAAACACACAGGGCAGAATCTCATCTGTATTCGTTCCAACACTGAATTGCAACATTCATTAACAACAACTAAACAGCTCGACAGTCTAAATTCAGAGGATACTGCCAGAATCATAATGGCTGATCTGGGACGCAGCTTTAAATCCCTGCTTATATGCACAGAGGCGTTCCCAAGTAGACTTTGTTGGAATGAATCCGGTCTAAGATTAGCTTAAGTTAAAGTTTGTGACTTTTGTTTGTATTTCTTATTTATTTAATGCCAAAGTCTTGCCAATTTATTGTCTGCCTGGAAGATTGTAAATCAGCCATAGACTGTATAGAAGAAGTGGAACGAAGCTACGATGACGTCACCCATTGGTTTGTGGACTACCGTTTCGAAGCCTCGAGTTTGGCATTTTGGCCGTCGCCATCTTTTTTTGGAGGCAGAAGTGACAATATTTGGACGAGAGGGTGAAGCTGGAGAGGAGCGAGGGGTGGATCTAGCAGACAGTGAAATTGGCTATAGAGAACAAAATGTTTTTTTTGTACCAGGCTGTAATATTGGGCATTTTAATCAGGTCCCCAGGAAGAGCACCAGGGTTTGAAGCCAGTTTGACATAGTGGCCAAACGTTGGTATTACAACTATGGCGGCTGTCATATGATGCCCTCTGGCCCAAAAATACTTTTTCCCATAGACTTATATGGCGAAAGAGATGTCTGTAAATCTGTGGATACATTTTTTTGAGCGCAACAACCCCTGCAAAATGACTCATTTCACTATCAGGATTAGATCCATTTGGTTTGATAACATTTCAAA
>JAOVVB010139704.1:0-12073 GCA_028570985.1 Heterobranchus longifilis
GCATGCGTGCGTGGGTGCGTGTGCATGATTTTAGAAGACAGAGAAGTTTTGGAAGATGATGAAGAGGAAGAGTTTTCACAATATGAGGATCACACAGTGAAACTGTGCCCCTTGTGTGTTGTATGGGCTAGCATGTAGCGTGTTCATACAGACTGTGTGTTCAATTTCAACTTAAGTTAAAAGAAATAAACATCAATAGTGATGAAAGTCCTTGTTTCATTTATATTTGTTCAAGATAAGCATGGTTTATTCCACCCATATCTTGATTATAATTGTTTATTTTTTTTAAATGACATCTCATCACAAAAAAAACGAATAGCACTTTTATTGATAAACGTGATCTAACAGAGGTAAATGGCAAATATTAACCATACATTCTGTCTATATTGCTTGTCATTGAGATGAAGTAAACATCTGTTAAGTATTTTTTACATGAATTGTTATGCTATATTGATTTAAAAACCCAATAATGCGGTAGGTCCAGCAGACCTGCAAACATTGGCTGAGTAACCAAAACCTGAACACCACACGAGGGTTAATGAGTAGCACTTACTTCTGTCTTCACACGGTGTGCAGATGTTTAAACATGCACTGAATTTGTAATACCTTCAATACAAAAATAAGAATAAAAAACAACCCCACCATGTCAGTCAGTGGTTAAAATATACCAGCAGGGGGCATGAGTCAATAAGACAAGTTACAGCAGTGATTTATTATCCTAAACAATCCATCATTCAGTGCAGCGCTAAGGCAGGTCGCTTGATTGACTCAATTTATTTTTTGAGTAAATTTTAAGAAGCTGTGTGAGTTAAAGGGATCAGAGAGATAGATAAGGGCTTTTTGTTTTGACCTTGTAGGATGACACTGAGGAAAACCCCTGCCATGTCTGCTTTCTCTCCGTGCTATTGTAGTCATTCTATTTAATTTCCCTTTTCTAAGTGGTTTGTTGTGGTTGTGCCCCGGCTTGGTCAAGGACAGACATGAGGACACTGAATACAGGCTGTTTAGCACTAAATCTCACCATTCTTCTTTTCTTATTGTGGAACATGATGCCCCAGTGCTCTCACCTGTTCACACAGCTCTCCTCTGTGGTATAGACAAACCAATTAATGAAATATAAAGGTTGTGGCTGTGTATCATCGTTGGAAGACAGGCCTTTCTTGAGGATTTGAAAATCTTTTCAGTGTTGAGGCCAATAATGAGATCAGTGGTGTTTGGTAATGCTCTCAATGATAGGAGGTGATTTATATGGAAGATTATTGGTGTCAAAATGATTGGGTAAGCCACAAACATTCATCAATCTTTAGTCAAAAGCACACATTCATATTACCAGATAGGTTTCATGCATGCTTTGTTCAAAAGAGGTCTTAGTGCCGTTGATGAACCATAATCATAATGTAACAATACCATCACGTAACATTTTTTGCAGCAGCTTAAATTAGCCTTGGCGGTCATATACTGTATACTTTGCAGTCATGCCAAGCAAATGAGGGACCATGCTAACACTGCAGACTGTAGCAGGCGAGAGGATGACGCCTCACTCGAAGTCAAAACCTGTGTTTGTACAGAATGGACACAAACTGCCAAAACTGAGAGTGAGTTGAGGAGCTACTGCTAAAGAAGCTTAGCCTGGCATAATTCGCAAATGTGCATTAGTCTGGAACCTCTCAGTTCATTTTCAGTTCATTTCGATTTCCCATCAACAGCGCAGACTGAAATGCCTCCAGATGCAGTTTGATAGACCTGCAATAGGGCTGGGTGATAATTCAACTGTGGAGCGTTGACACATATCAACAAAGGACAGTGAGGTAACCTGATGAGTCGACATGGGTCAGTGTCAGCATCAGCATTCATTTGGATGAATGTTAAGTCCAATATTCACTTTTATCTCTGGTTTGTCTCCACCAGCTCCTGGTAAAATAATGTGGCTGTTTACTGCTAATGTTCTACTTTCTTCACTAGGTTGTTGCTAACTTTGGTATGCTAATTAAACTGCATTTATATAGTATATTTCTAGCGCATTTACTATGTAGCACATTTACTATGTTGCACATTTATACAGCACATTTACTAAGTAGCACATTTATATAGCACATTTACTATGTTGCACATTTAAGTTGCACATTTATGTAGTACATTTATATAGCACATTTACTATGTTGCACATTTAAGTTGCACATTTATGTTGTACATTTATAGTGCATTTACTATGTAGCACATTTACTCAGTAGCACATTTATATAGCACATTTACTCAGTAGCACATTTATATTGCACATTTACTATGTTGCACATTTAAGTTGCACATTTATGTAGTACATTTATATAGCACATTTACTCTGTTGCACATCTATATAGCACATTGACTTGACAAGTCAAGTCAAGTCAATTTATTTATGAAGCACATTTAAATGGTTAGCTGTTGTGGAAGCTGTGGTTCTAAGTGTAATATTCAATAGGCCGTGTCTATTTTTATAATTTTTTTTAACCAGTGAACCAACTCGTGACGTATTCAGAGAAGAAGACAGCTGATCTATAACAGATCAACAAACTCAGAATCTGAAATCTTACAAATTCTGGTCAAACTCTACATGTAAAACTCATCCTCCTGAAGCTTTCACCCAGTGTGATTGCAGCACTATCTTCTTTTATCCACAAAGATCCTGCCACCCCAGCAGAAAATGGTTGTCGTGTGGGGGTACAAAATGAACAAAATATAAATGATGAAGTCAAAACACGAGCCAGGCCTCAGCCCTTCCCCTTTATTTATTTTACAAATATATCTGGGAGACAGAGACAGAGCTTGTCTAATGCTGGGGCTCCGCTGACCTGTAGCCACAGCACACTTGCAAAACAAAATCGTGCCAGAGACAAACAGCAGATAGGCCATATTTCTTGGCCCCAGTGACAGAGGGCCCGGCTCAGCAGGGGCCTCCTGCTCCTGTCAGCCTGGCTTGTTTTCTGGCCCGTGCTCCCTAAGATGAGCAGATATAGGCTAATCGAGGACCTTGCAGTGAGGTCAGAGGTGAAACAGATTGATAGCCAGATACCCTATGTGCCTTCTGCTGAGCAAACACTCTAATGGCAGAGATGTGCTGTGCACATTTCTTCAGAGGCGGGGCAACTTTGACAGGGGCATGAGTTCACTTAGCTTTCTAATCTTTGCATTAAGATAATAAAGTTCATTTACTACCAAAACATACAATACAATGTGTGAATGATGAAAGGGAAGCGATGATGATGATGACTGACAGGACAAGACCGTCCTCCACTGGAAAACGGCAGCAGATGTCATTTGTCCAAGTAGTAATTATGATCAACGTTTGGCATTTTATTGTTAGATGGCGCCCTCTAGTGTTCACAGATATTTTGGCGGGAGGAAAGCAGGAAGTCATGTAATGTGTATTTAGAGCGAGAAACCACCCAGAAGACCAGTGTTTGTGTCCTATTTGAAAATAAAATTAATCGGTGAGTTATTTTTAACGTAACAACTGAAACATTCCACGTCACGATTTATGTATGCATGTATAAGCGAGGGGCACCTTCCCTGGGGTGGATCTGAGAGAATGTCGGGCTGGCTGACTGGAGGTGAAAAATGACTCTTTTTTCCGGGTTTTCTCATCCCCAGAGGTTATGGGTGGGCAATATGATGATATTAGATCGTGGAGACATTTTAATCATCCACAATCGTGTTGCAGTGCACTTTCTATTGTCACAGTTTTCAGTGTTTCTCTGCATACAACAGCAAAGCAGCACGCTGCTAAATGATTAGTGCTGCTGCATTATAAATGCCTTTTATCAGCAACTGCCAAGCGTGCGCACGTTACACTGTTAGACTGTTAAAGCAGAAACTCTATGTGCACGCAAAACTGTTTATGCCGCACACAACACACATTTCTGAGCCTTTGCCACATTTGTCTAAAAAAAGAACAAAAAAAAAAGAAACCCTGTACATGTATTGAAAAGTAACTAATACATATGTGGAAAAGTAACAGTGATAAGTGATGAATATTTAAAGAACGTGTTTAAATTTGAGAATAGAATTTGGTGTGGTTTTGATATATATATTTTTTTCAAATACAGAAATTACTTTTATTTTACTGTTACTGCAGTAACTTGCAAAATAATCCGAAAAACCAACATGGAAAGTGATGCTGTCTGAAAAAAATCATATGATATTTTTGCCATATCGCCCACCCCGACCAGAGGTAGATAATTAACTTTTTATATTTAGACAAATAAGACATGGGCAAAGATGGTAGAAATGACTGTGTGTCAAAAAATGCCATTTTCTCAGCTTTTTGTCAGAAATGTGTTTTTGGTGAAAATGACCAACATTCAAGTGCTGATAAAAAAAAGAATGAATGAAGCTTTTATTCATAGAATAAAATATTCTGGGGGTCTAGTGATTACTGAAAAATGCTGGTGCTGGCTGGCAACTTTTAAAAAATACTCATATTAGAGAGTAGGAATGAAGATAAATATGGTTGTATGGTTTGGAGGACTCAGGACATTATTGTATTTTAAATTTACATTCATCATTTATTTAAATTGATTATATGACTACAAATTAAATTAGATAGGTATAACCGTACCCAACTAACACCCATGAGTATTGGTAATGAACAACATATACAACATGCTGCTGCAGAAGGCCACATGGCCCTCAAAAACATGACCAACAATCAAAACAACAAAAAAAAAAAGATTTGGGCCTTATGTTTTCAACCATGAAATAAGTCTGCGGTCACACATACGTGAATGCTGAGGCGATATTCATATATTATTGTACTCCATGCAATGGATTTGCCCCTTCACTCACATACAATGGAAGTGAACAGGAGGCGAGTATTCACCACTGTTCATTTTGCTCATCCATGCTGTTGACCTGTTTTTGTTGACATTGCATAGGTAGACCTTATTATTTTAAAATGTATATTTGCATTCTTTATATTTCCACTTTGTATTGCAACTGCTGCACGGCAATTTCCCTCGAGCTAAATAAAGTTCTATCTTATCTTGAAATATGATTCAGCTTTGTATTTTATTGTCTTGTAGCTTTTACTGTCAACATCAAGGCATGTGTCACATGACTTATTGTTGCCAGAAAACACAGCGGGGCCAGATGCTTAAAACTTCTTCCACCCTGACAGCTTCGTGTGTCTTCAGTGTCTTTGTAAAGCAATGTGAGAATTTGCAATTTAAGGAAATCTTTTAGTGCAAATGTCTCATATGGGAAATTTTAAACATTTCTTAAACAAGTTCCCCGGTTGCCTGTGGAGAGATTTTAGTTGAATTCTTTGATTATTTATTTAGGGCACATTATGCCTTTTATTGGATAGCCTAATAGAAGTGACATGAAATAAGGGACATACATTTGAAATGTGTTAAACTTTTCATCATAACTTTCTGGTGAAATGAAATGGAGCAAATGGTTAGAGGTTTGAGTCTGTCCTCAGTTCCAGGATAAGAGCAAAACACATGTAGCAAATTTCAGCAACAGACCAGTAGCATAACAACTTTAGGCACAGTTTTTTTTGCCCACCCATGTTTCGCCATACACCCGCCGTGCTGTGCTGTGATTGGCTACTCGTCATGTCGACGCATCATAAGGGTTAGGTCAAATAGTTCAGGGTTACGAGACAATCACAGCACAGAAGGGCATAGGTGAAACAGTGGTGGGGAAAAAAGAAAATAAATATTCCTCCAATAAAGGTTAGAAGAGGATTTGATGAGCTCCATCCCTATTCTGTCTTACCAGGTGAACAGTGCCTCGATGAAGCATTACTTCCTGTGTGGACAGGAAGTCCCTCCCATTCATGTTCCCATTCACAAAGACCCTTACGGGAAACAACAGCAACCTTCCAGCTACCAACCTACACGCTGAAAATGGCAAGTTTTGAAGAAGATGCAGGCCTGCTTTGTTCTTTCAGTGAATGATTGTAAAGATCTACAAAAAATATGTTTACAACATTTTTGTGTAAATGTTCCACCAAAACAAGTTCCCTCCCGACAACATTTTGCAGAAGCCTCAGTATCCGGGGCGTAGCGCCACCAAGACCATTGTGATTGGTTTAAAGAAATGCAAACAAGCCAGAGATTTTTTTCCCTATCCAAGAGTGAAACCCCACTTGGATCCAGTATGGTTTCACTCTTTGATAGGGGAAAAAAAACCTTCCTCCAGCGCTGACACAGCGATGTGGAGATACTATGCGAGACTAATCTGTCCCTGACATCCCCTTGACCATCAAAACCCTCTTATGGACTGACAAACAACCTGAGGACTTGTTGAGCCATGCTCCTCAATCTGCCCATACAATAATAATAATACTACTACTACTACTACTACTACTACTACTAATAATAATAATAATTAGGAATTAACCCTGGATTGAATTGAAGTCCTGTAAGCTCTGTGAAAACCTGAGGTCCACAATAATTTAAGAGTCTCAGGGTTTGCATGTGTAAGATGTGATTAAAACATTTTAAGGTTAAACAATGGTTATCTAAGCAGGGTTCCCACATCATATTCAAGGACTTTTCAAGGACTTTCCAGGCCCAATTCCCTCAAATTCAAGGACCAAACACGGAGACACAGATCAAGGTTCATTACTGTTACAACACTGAGAATTTTCATAATGAGAACCAGCAGGCTGGCACGTGAAACAATGTTCCTATATAACTAAACTGCATTCTCAGTTATGTTTTGAGGGAAAAAAAAGTTCTCCCTGGTTACAATCTCAGTTTTAAACACCTCGTTATGAAAGTCCATGTTTTTGTGACCCGTCCATCCACGACGACCTCCACCATACTTCGACTTCCGAGAACTTTGATGAGAAACTTTTTTTGCAATATGTCAAAAACAAACATAATCCGGGAGAAAATATGTTTCTCCTAGAAACATAAATGAGAATGCAGTTTCGTTGTATGGGAACGTAATTTTTAGGAGAGCAGGCTGCTGCAGGAGACACACATGCAGACAGCGGAACGTTTTGTTAGGTAAAGAAAATCAAATTTCTATTTTGAGCAAAATATTTAAATTCTAATTCCCGTGGGAACCATGTATAAGGTTTTGTATCATGACTTCTAGAACAGTCTTAACTTAAAGTGCAACTGTCATTCTTATACATTGTCTAATTGATACAATTGTGGTGAATTACAGGAAAGCTGAATGAACATTGGTATAGGACCCCACCTCCTCAAGGACAGTCATGGGTCTGGACATTTTTTACCAAGAGTGATGGTCCTATAAGATCCCGAGGGAGAGGAGCCTGCAGATACACAACCCTTCACTTGCAGAGACTGAACCCAGCTGACAGTCCAGAAAGTGACAGTAATCGAAGACTGTGAATGGATGTGAATGTTTTGTGTTGACTCTAGTCATCTTTGTGTTTCCTGTCTTTAAAGATTGTGCAGTGGTATAGCTGAGGACCCTCAGCTTTGTTCGTGTTTCCACACAATGACCCTCAGCAGCCACCCACTGCTTCCTGCCTCCGCTAACAATAGACAGTTTGACTTTCCATAGCGCTTACCAAGCAAAATGCCCTGTCAAAGTCAATTAATATTAATGCCAATGTATTTAATTCTGCTGAAACATGTGCTATGTGCTGGGATTACTCCGCATGTGCAGTCAAGCAGCGCAGATAAATATAGAAATCTACAGAAAGAAACAGCCTCCATTGTTTCAATAGGCAGTGTAACAGTAAACTGACAAGCAGCACATACATCTACTGTATATGATTATGTGCAACATATTTCTGTTTCTTCCATTTAGTGCAGTGGTTCTCAAACTTCTTCACGTCAAGGACCCCTAAATTGACACAAGGTTTTGTCCCAGGGTGCACCATCTGATAGGATTTTTGCTTTTATTACAAAAAGTGTATGAAACACATGAGCAAAACAGTTGTACATTCTGTCATTGTGTTACTTATTGGTGGAATATAGTGAAAATAAATTATTCCACTTTTTTTTAAAGATTATTTTTTGGGCCTTTATTGATACTGTTTACATATACCTACTGTTTTTATGTTACCTACTGTTTCTATTTATTTGTTTATATATACTTTTGTGTTTTTGTGTTCTTGTTTATGCACTGTATCACCAAGACAAATTCCTTGTATGTAAAAAAAACATGGCAATAAACATGATTCTGATTCTGATAGTACAGCTGAAGATTGACAGGAAAGGGGTGAGAGAGGGGACAACATGCAGCAAAGGACCACGGGCAAGAATCGAACCCTGGTCCTCTGCAACGAGGCCTTTAGGCCCTGTATATTGGGTGCGAGCTCTACCACTGCGCCACCAGCACACCCCTTAATCCACTTTTTGAGGTGGAGCCCCTCCCCCGCCCCTGGGGGTCCCCAGACTCGACTTTGAGAACCACACAATTAATGTGATAGGCCTGTACCAAACGAAACCAAATGTTCAATGCCTAATTAGCATAATATGTCAAATATATCCCTATAATAATAATAATAATAATAATAATAATAATAATAATAATAATAATAATAATAATTATTATTATTATTATCGGTCGGATGTATTCAGCTGCCATAATTTGAAGAGTAAAAGTTAGTCTATGGAAATCTCTACAACTTTATGTGTACAAATATACAAATGTTTTTTTCCCCCAAATAGTCCTTAAGCACTTTTAAATCATTCTTCTGGTGTGACAGTTTTTATTTTATTTTATAGTGCCTCAACTCAAATGTTGTGTTCCTTTACATAAAGACATTTCCAACATTAATTGGTGCATAAAAGTCCACCAGGATGCAGGAAATGAAGTGTTTGACGACATGCTGCAATGACACCCGCGTCTCCTCTCCGTCAGCAGGCTCTCCTGCTCTCCTGTCCAGGCATTTTCACGGAGGAGGCAGCGAGCATCCGTCACGTGACTCGGTGTCCACCAATGGCATCACGGCAGTCTAACTTTTGTGATAAGGGCAGCGCAGTAAAGAGCGAGCTGACTGGAGGAGTTTCATTCTGAGATCTTCAATGGTCATCATCACACACGCACTACTGGCCCTGGCTCTCAGAGCAGCTTTATTATACACACTGACCATCCGGATTTCTATCGCTCTTTTTTCATTTTGCTCTCCTCAGCAGCAAGGCTGCAGCAACACATTCAGGTTTTAATTATCAGACAATCATCACTGACTGGCTGCTGTTCAAATGCTGGGAGACAAGGCTCACGGTAAGTCTGTCTACTATTCGTTCTGCATTCACAGCTTGCATATCCATGATAGATATGATTCTGATATTTTGTTTTGTTCGAGTCAAGAAACCAATTTAAACCCAATAAATTCAGGTAAATGTTGAAACAAAGGCTCAATGGCCTAAACCTGCATATAAGGGCATCCACAGATCCCTAATATGTTGCTTAATCATTACGATTAATAATTGTCTGAAGATTAATAATTGTCTGATAAGGAAATTACAGTAATTATTTATAGCCAAACACAGTTTTACCTCCATTATAGAACGACAATTAACTGAACCATTAACCCAACTAAGAACAGAATAATACTTTTTAAAGTAGGTGAATTAAAAAAAAAAAGGAAAAAAAAAAGATTTATACCATAAATTTGATAACAATTTACATATGAAATGGAAAATAATAGCATACAATAGAATACAAGTATAGCCTAATAATTACTGACTCAACTTAAAACGTTATAGCTGTGCCTACTGCAATATAATCTCTTGAAATCCTAATTATATAGCCGAAGTAAGCCTAACAACAGAATACAATAAATAAATAAATAAATAAGTTAATCGTTTAAGAATGTAAACATAATAATAATAATAATAATAATAATAATAATAATAATAATAATAATCTTTCATGATTTGGTGTTAGTCTTCTGATACCTGTGGTGCTGATGTGGCGCGCGGCACCACGCGAGACCCCTCTTGTCGTTCAGCATCACGGGGCGCGAGACGTCTCTTTATTTGGCGGCCTGCACGTGTGCCGCTGATGACTCACGTGCTCCCTGCTATTCATCTTTTTCTTTTTTAATATGGCGTGTTGTCGGCAGCAGTCGGCCTAGCTATAGTAACTATAATATTTCACAGCTCAAGTTACACGGAGATGTTTGGCTTCGACGGGGCAGGAGACAGACGAGTTTCTCTCAGGGTTTCCACATGCTCCCCCATCATATTCGTCACTGTATGGGCTAAACAATTAATTTCACTTTTCACACTCACTGATAAAGGCTTCATCTGTCACATCAGGGAGTTAGCCTAATAATAATAAACAACGTCCACGTCCACAGAGTGCAGCCGCTAGAAGAATAGACATATACAATCTTTAAACAAGCTACATGGCGCGTGCTGATGCGGAGGACTGATAAAACCATCGCATTTCACTTTAGCCACATTTTACTTTGGAGATTAGTTTGACTACTGTAATATAAATCCAGTCTATTTGATTATGGAGCGGTTTCAAAGTGATGGAAATGAAAAAAGTTTGGTTGTTTTTAAGAAAAACAAACACGTAGGCCTAATTTAAAAAAACATTTGTGGTAGTGGTTATTAATTGGAATGGCTAAATGAGTTGTAGCCTATCCGTTTATGATAAATTGGATATGGATATCAGCCCGCAGTATTGAACGCTGTTATGATGTATTATTAGCATATCAAATACTACACTCAAAGCCTGCAGCTGAGGGAAGGTTATTGAAACAAGGACCACTTTCTCTCACGTTCTTTCTCTTGTAGGCCTACACAAAAATATCCTACATCATATGTAGGCCTTTGTATATTAAAACTATTAAATTAATTGTGATTAATGCATTTAAGATAGGCCTGTGTTTTGTACGTGAGATTGGATTTTTTTTTTTTAATCGTGTTAGGCCTGTTGAAATATATATCAGTGGAAGTTTATTTAAAAAAACAACAAAAAAACAACAACATGTTTTTCGTATTGTCTTTATTTAATTTTAATTTCAGATTAAATTGCATTAAAAGTTAAATAACACCAATAGATTAAACTGCATTAAAATTAAGGCAGATTACTAAGAAATGTAATTTAAGTTTAAAGAAGAAAAAATATTATTAGAAGAACATTTCCTTCAGACTGATATCAGACATCTGAAACACTTCCCATTGTAACTCAACAGGCTTTTTTTTTTCATTCTCGGATGTTTCTTTATGAATGATGACATTCTGCATGCTCTATTTGCATTGTACACTTAGTGTGCCGCGTTGCCTTTGGTGGGTGCACGTGTTTGTGTGTGTATGTGCGCGCGCGTGTGTATGGACCAGGTGTCACTCTGAAGGTTATGGAATACACATATGATGATGACCTGGAAGAGCTGTGTCCTGTGTGTGGAGACAAAGTGTCCGGATACCACTACGGTCTGCTCACCTGTGAGAGCTGCAAGGTAAATCCATTAACCACCAATCCAATTACACGATAGTCCAAAACATCACAAATTATTACAATATTTGCTGTTTAAATGGATGTTGACATTATAGTCTATATAATAAATGATCACACCAAACTACTCAAAGTTAATCGATTAAAATATCGTGGCATTTAAAATGTTTAATTAAAAAAAAAAAGGTATGGAAATTAAATCGAAAATTGCATTTAGATTAAAATTAAAATTTTAAATTTAGAGCCCCAAAACAGTCGCTTTTAGGCACATTATCGATCAGTAGCCTGCACATGTTGGAAAAAGAGTAATTCAGTCGCGACATTTTATTTCGGCGGCGCAAGTTTGCATCCTAAAATGTGAAATACTGTCACCCCACTGTTTGGCGTGTGTGTGTGTGTGGGTGTGTGTGTGTGTGTGTGTGTGTGTGTGTGTGTGTGTGTGTGTTTCAGGGCTTCTTCAAAAGGACAGTGCAGAACAACAAGAGGTACACATGTGCGGAAAACCAGGAGTGTAAAATCGACAAAACCCAGAGGAAGAGATGTCCTTTCTGTCGCTTCCAAAAGTGCCTCACCGTCGGGATGCGGCTAGAAGGTACAGTTTACTCTATATAGCTCTATTAAAATAATAATAATAATAATAATAATAATAATAATAATAATAATAATAATAATAATAATAATGTTATCACTA